>VDFB02050910.1:0-42516 GCA_007258455.2 Sequoia sempervirens
AACCTTCAAAACCCAGAAAGGATTTTCCACAATTCTGCACAAAAAAATGTTATATGCAAAAGAAGACGCGGGTTTTAAAAATGAAATTTAAAAAAAAAGCGATCACTAAAACAGCCCTAACTTTCTCAAATATTAACGAAATTTAAAACTGTTTGATGTTATGGAAAGCTGAGACAGAGATCTACAAAACCCAGAAACTGTTTGAAAATATTTTATTCGCCCATTTTTCTGTGCTCAAATGAATGTGACGGGATTTCGTGTGACGTCTTGGCTGTAACCTGCAAAATAGTGAAAACAAACAAAAACACACACAAATTTCTGTCCAAAACGTTGGGTTCACCAATGTAATCAATGAAAAATTAGATTGTTAAATGGTTAGATCAAATAACATAAAAATCCAATGAAATAACGAAGTACAATGGAAATGAAATGAAAATACAAGAAATGATATTACCAAGAATCTCCATCTTCCATGGTTGACCTTCGTTACACCTTCTTGCTTGCTGCATGATATTGTGCCCTCAGATTCGTTGTGCGAGCAATCTGCAAATGTCTAAGACCTACAACAAGTTTTGAAGGATTTATGCAATGTTTAAATGCCTATGACTATGAAAATAATGACTTCTAATGCCAAATGACTATAATGACTATTAAATTAAAAATGAAATTGTCGGATCCTGAAATTATGAGCAAAATTATCTTTTATAGAAAACACAATTTTGAGCGGACAGATGAGATTAATTGATGACAAGAACCTAAAATGAAAGGACAAGATTTAATTTGACAATCCCTAATCAGGGTTAGGGCAAAATCCTTAATCGAACGGTCAAAATAACATCTCAGATAATCGGATCGACAGTGGAGAATAAATGAGACAAATTAATTAGAAAATGAAGATTTTCGAAAAATTAATAAGATAAAGATTGACTGAAGATAAGATTTGGAAAATCAAGAATCTGCCTGATTGCTTGATTTTTGGAAGATTAGTTACTAATTAAATTAATTCAAATTATGGATTTTGAGAGATAATAAATAATCTTTTTCAGATTATTTATCAAAAAGGACTGACAGTTAGGATTGACATGACATTTTAAATAATTTAATTTATTTAAAATGAGAAGAATATGAAATTAGCAATTAAATAATTAAATTTAATTATTTAATTTAAGAGATAAGATTAATTAATTAAATAAATTAATCAATTTATTTAATTAAGACAGTTAGTGACGTATTAAATAAATAAATAAAATTTATTTATTTAATAATCAATAAGAATTAAATGCACAAGGGGGAATTAAATAAATTAAGAAATTTATTTAATTAAAGAAAGACTTAGATAGTTAATGACATATTTAATAAATAAATAAAATTTATTTATTTAATAATTATGAGGAATAACTGACATGAATTAATTAAATAATTATGAATTATTTAATCAATAGTCGAATGTGGACCAAGGACATAATTAAATGTCTTAATTACGCTAGGACGAAAGTGGTAAAAATGAAGCTTGTAGGCCTAGGTCATTTTTAGGTGTCTACACCCTCATTTCGAATGTAGTTAGAGAACCATAAAATTGATCTCTAGTATAATGATCTAAATTTTGAGATTCCTCAATAGCATAAACTTTATGACTATAAGTTTTAGGAAGAATTCTAAGAATTTTCTTTACCACTTTTGATTCTTTGAGTTTTCCACCAAGACCTTTGATGAAGCTGACCACTTCATCTACCCTCTGCATATAGCTTGTAATGAGCTTGTAATGTTTTCATCTTTAGACATCCACAAGTTCTCAAATGTGATCTTTAAATTATGCATCTTAGCTTGTTTGACCATATCATTTCCTTCATAAATACTTTCCAACTTTTCTTAAATTTCTTTACCAGTTTTTAGATTCATAACTTTCACTGAATTTGTAAGACTACTCAAGAGAGCATACCTTATTTTACTATTGCTTTCATAGGTCTTGAGTTCAACTTCAATGCTCAGACCATTTGTAGGCATAGTATATCCATTTTGAACTGATTTCCAAACATCATATCTCTGATAATTCAGAAAGCCTTACATTCTTGTTTTCCAAAATGCATAGTCTGTTCCATAAAATATAAGGATCTCCTTCTTGTGTGCCATCCCAAATATACCTTAAGCGATTAATCTTTCTTCCAAGGAACCTTGCTCTGATACCAATTGTTGAATGCACAAGACACCTGAGAGGGGGGGTGAATCGGTTGTACCTTAAAACTTCAAAACCCTCATCAATATTCAGATCTACATTCATTCATTAATCCCTTAATCTGTTATGATGAATTAGCATGAAAAAAAAATCAACTAACACATGAAAGATCACAAAAACCTTTGGTTGCAAATATGCACAACAACACACTTTTAACATAAAATTAATGTTTCCTAAATTCTAAAATTTTTGCCATAATAAGGGCACAAAATGGGCATTTAAAAAAAAAATTACAAAATAAATTAAATCTACGTGTTTGCTTGAAATTTAAATCTAGAAGGGAAAGTCCTATGCTACCTTAAGGGTGAGCATGGCATCCAAATACAAAAGCTTAAACCAAAGGAGGAAAAAGAAGAATACCTCGAGTTTGTTTGCATATACAAACACTAAAAACTCACAAAAATCCAAGAGAGAGATGGAGAGCACAACACAAGCAATCCCACTTCAATACCTATCTCATTGCTTTGAATCCCATTCAATTCCAACCACAATGACATTCCCCATTCTAAAAACAAGATTTGGTTGGAAGAGGATTTTGGAGAAGACCAATTTTTTCCCAAAAACACAATGAATAATCAAAAATGTTGTTTCCATTTCTTTTATTCTAACTTGTCCTTTTCTTTTATTTCTTTATTCCCTATTTTAATTATAATTCCTCATTATTTTCCCCAATATGCAATTAAATAAGAAATAAGACATTTAAAAAAAATCATTTGCACTATATTTAATTAGACAATTAAATCAAATCTATATATGCATTCCCAACCCAAGGAACCTTTAAAAAAATAAATAAATCCTTTTTTTTTTTGCATGCAATTGGGTCAAAATGACTAATTCGCCAAATTTAATCACCACATTTAAATAGATGTTTAAAAAACATAAAGGTAACCCTATTTTCATAAAAAAAAATTCAAACATAATTAACCTACCCTCATTTTTCCCAATTTTGGGGAAATAAAACATTAAGCAGAGAATGACATCTTTTAGCTCGTCAATTTCATTTATGGAAAATGATGGAATTAAACTATTAAACTAAATCAAACATTATTGGTAATTCAAAACATAGATAGACTCTCGAATCGCCTCCAATTCAAATCCAAGTTAACACAAGGTCAAACATGACACATACCAGACTCAAATCGAGTAAAATCAAGTATAACAATAGGACAACTCGGTGTGACATCTTTGAATTAACCACCATTAGGGAATAACTCAAACTTGTCAATTTAGGTGGAGAAAATTCTTGTACTTGCATACTCAATTTTCACATTAAGTGTACATGTTACATGTACATGATAGCCAAAGCACAACATAACATCTTGGTGGGTACAACATCTGTTACATGTTAATGATAGCCAAAGCACAAGATAACATCTCGATGGGGTACAACATCATACATCAATTAAGCAAGACATCCATAATGTCATACAACCAATATATATGGGTGCTGTCATAATAGTGGTTTACAATTCCTGAGAGAAACGAATTTTAGCTGAAATCACATATTTTTAGAAAATATAATGATTGAAGCCTTAAAAAGTTCCATTTTAAGGATTCCAATTGAAGAGGGTTTGATCAAATCACCTTAGATCAAACCCCCTTGGATAGAACCTCGCTAGTTTTAAACCATACCTATAAATGTGTCCTTTACACCTATCAAAATGCATAAAAACCAAATTTTGATTTAGATTTTGGGGATCAAATGAATTCATTTAAAATTTACTTCAAATGATTATGGTATTCCTCAGAACAAGCTATCCAATGAATATAATTTTAATATGTTTTGGTTTTGTTATGTATCCGTTTTTAAGTTTTATTAAACATAGGCTTTTCATCAAAATGAATTCTCGTTCTTCAAGCATGTGGAAAATAGAAGATTATCAAAAAAAAAAAATTAAAAAATATGAAAATGTGATATTGAAGTCCTTGATCCAATAAAAAAAATAAAATGTAAAATTTTGACATATACAAAAAAAGTTACGCTATACAAATGCCCTTTGTTTGAATTTGTAATTGCTGACTTTGAAACTTGATTAAGGAAAAGAGATCTAATAAAAAAATATCTAACCAAGTGGAAGAATCCAGATATCGAAAGCATAAATCTAAATTTGAAAGAATTAGAATTCTTTATCCTTCATGGAAAAAAGTGCATTATACCTATGTGTCACTTTAAAAAAATGTTGTTTCTCTCTAAAAAAATCTATTTTCGTGGAGATGGAAGTAAGTGCAATTTGATTCCAAAAATTTTGAAAAAATATTTTAGAATCTACAGAAAAAATTTGATGAGACTCTAGTTTGCACCATCTCCAAATTCCTCACAGTTTAGCCACTATAGGTGCCCGAATGTGAAGATTTAGTTAAAAATAATAATTTCAGTGTCCATTTTGGCCAAAAATTGTAAACCACTATTATGGGATCACCCATATACATCACAAAAGCATCAAAATGTGATCATCCAATATCTCAAAATACATACAATATAATGCACAATATATCATCTCAAGGCTAGGAATAGGTAGCCATTACAAAACTATGGTTATCAAGGTGGAGAAGGAGGTGAAGGAGCATGGACTTGAACTGGAGGGGATGGTGGAGCTTGACTTTCCTAGTGAGCTACTATCAAAGTTCTTTTCCTTCTTCTTCTCTATAGGGGTTCTACTTCTTCAACCTCTTCTTCCTCCTACTCAAGAACTATTTGCAAGATGGAAATTTGTTCTCTCTTTCTCTTGGCCTTCCCTTTTGTGTAATAGAAGACTCTCCTTGTTCAATTGTCATAGTTGGGGCTTTAGAAGGATCTTCCTATTGTGGATGTCGATCATCCATTGGATAAGGTTCCCTCGATTATATTCCATTTCTATCAGCCACTACCTTTTTCTAGCCTCAATGAAGGCAAGTTCTAGAATTTAATAGTTAATTCTATCCATGAGCAAGTTAAAGACCTTATCCTTATTGTAGGAAGGTTCTAGGACCTTTCCATCCTCATGCATGTTCTTAGGGATCTTTTGAATGTTATAGTATTTTATTAGAGGGATTGTGAGGCAATAGGAATCCCTTATACTTGCCTCATGTTCATCTAAGTAGTCTATCCAAACATCTTCCAAAGTGAGCACATGAACAAAGGAGCCAATAATGGCCCAATCTTGCTAATGGGATCAAATATATCCCTCATTTCATTCAAGTCCATTGTTAATTTTTCCATCTCCTACTCAACTACCTTGGCATGCTACATGTTTGAGCATGAATATACCCCCACCTTAATGGGGAATGCAATCCCTACCTTACATTTACTACAACCTACTTGCATATTTCCAATAAAATGGTTTTATCACCAGGGTACACCTTTTTAATTTCTATGGTGCCTTGTGGAAGCCACCAACCTTGATGTATGAGAAGACCTTAAAATCAATGACCTAGCTCCTTGGATTAGCCATCTCTTGTGTTTCCTCTAAGGAAAAAATCTTTGTATAATTATATTCTAGGCACCTAATGATTGCATATACAAATGTATCATTGACCTTGTTGTAGTGTCTCCTTTATTCACCTTTAATTAGAGATAATAATCATAGACCTTGGTCTCTCCTAGCTGCAATGTGCCTACTTGTCTCAATCTTGGAAAATTGGCTTCGAAAGTAAACAAATAGTCCTAATAAGAAGTCATATGGAATCTAGTTGATTCCAACATATTTTTCAACTATGTGTCATTGATGAGGCTATCCCAATCAATTCTCTTTAAATCTACAATGGAGAGGAAGAAAAATCACATCCGAAGTTAGAAATCCCTAGCATTAGGCAAGCAAAAGACTTTAATTAGAAGGGTAATTATATCCTTGGCATCTTCCTGGTATTCATTTTTGTAGAAGGAGCAGTTTAATCTATCGGACCAAGTGACAAACCGCTGAAGGATGATGTAAAAAAATTCACAATTTAGCTATCATCAATTCTAAAATTATACACATGCGAGAAAAATTGAACTTTTTAACTTTATAATAAGAACCCATAACAGAACAACCAACTGTAATAGTATATTTTACCATTAAATAACATGTAAATATAAAATCAAGCTTGGCGTCACATACACAAATAAAGTACAATGAGTATCAGATATGAGAAATAACATGTAAATATAAAATCAAAATATTGCTTTGAGAAATAAATGAATTAATAAGAAATAGTGAGCACATTTCTAAAAGTACAATGAGTATCAGATCTGAATATTTGAAGTGTCTAATCCCTATAAGAACCCACATTTTGATAAATGTAGAAAGTTAACTAGACCCAAAAAAGGTGGAACTTGAAATTTTAATTATAATGGATGGATGGAAGGAGTGTCAGTACAAGAGCAATCATATTATTGACACTGGCTAGTTTTGTTGCATAACATATTACATATTTTTGTTCAAAAGGATGATTTTTTATTCTAGAAATGTGATGTAGTCACATAGGGGAGGATGAAGTGCACACATTAATAAAATGCACAACTTATTAAAATATAGCCTACAAATATTGATGAACCAGATGTGACTCAATGTGTTTGGGCAATAATCTAAGTTTACGGATAAAGCAGATTTATCTCAATTTTTTATTTATTTTTTAATAAGGAAACAATCTTGAATAAGCATTTATAGAAAAGGCAGTTATCTATCCGGAAATTCAATAGATTAAGTATTTTAAAAATGTGCATAGTGTAGTTTCTACCAAATCTAGACTCCAAACTGCAAAACCATCTGCATTTAGTCTTAGTAATTAGCTATAAGCTAGATCTAGCTAAGAAGTGATAAATTTCTACCATTTATTACTACTCTCAATGACATCTAATTCCTATAGTAACACATCACCATAGGCACCATTCCCACTTGTTGACATTTCAATTTGCACCTCTCGTATGCGAATTAGAAACAAACAACTATGCAGAGATAAACTACTCTTCGAATTAGGAGGGGAAGCTCCCTCTTTGCTGATGTTGCTTAAAGAAAGTAAACTAAATTAATTTGCCAATCTTTTTGTTCAACTTAGAGCACAAGGTTATAAAACTCTAGTGCTATAGCTAAGATTTTCTCTTTTTGAATTTCAACTACGACTAAGCCTACTCTAATGACACTTTTAACAACCCAAGTAAATTCAAAGCTTGAGAGTTAAAATTAAACAAGGAATGATTCTTTGACACAAAACTCACATAAACTCTCTCTCAACATACACCTTAAGACTCATTGTACTTTTAGATGCAAGCTCAAATAAAGATCATATAAGCATAACACATAAAATAGAAACCTAAGACAATAGATCAAAGTAGCAAAGCAGACATAAGATTTCTTTTTCTCAAATTTCAAATAACAAAGATTACACTTCTGGGACAGCAGGATTGTAGCAACAATAGGTTTACAGTTTAGCAATCAACCATAATACATTGACACAAGTAACACATAAACTGAACAATAACTTGTAGGTTGCAGCTAATAGGCAGGCATGCAAGCTTACTCATACACAAAGTGAAATGACACTGAACAACAACTTACAGGAAAAATAGGCTTAGCAATTTTCTATCACAATAATCGTTAAAGAAAAATGGGCAAGGCTGCCTGTAATGTCCCCATTCTAGTCAGTTTCAGGAGCAGTTGAGTTAGCCTATTTCTTGGACCCCTATAGGCTGATAGGATCTGGTTAGGGGGTCAGTGGCCATTTTGGTGGGTGTTGTCATTTCCCACTCCTTCACTTCATTATTGGTTTTAGTACAGGCGTTTGTCGTTCAGTGTTTGCCCGCTTTTGACGGCACGGGAAAATACTGAGTTTGGAGGGAGTTATGATTATTTACATGGTTGAGTTAATTATTTAACTTATTGGTATATTATAAAGTCAAATTGACTTTATAAAAGATTTAAAAAGCCACTTAAATATATTAAATTGATGACTTAAGACTATAAAGTGAAAAATAAATCACTTAAGTCAAAAAGTGCGCTCAAGTATTTAAAAGGGAAACTATTGAAATGATTTAAATACATTTTAAATGTATTTAATTGCAAAAGTGGTGTCACTTCTTGAAAGTCATGCTTTTTTGAGGCTATAAAGCAAATGAAGCAAATCAACCTCATTTTTTATGTGATTATTTGACTTTGCTTCAAAACTTCTCTGTGATTTTTGTCTGAGGGCAAGGGTTTCAAGAATTCTTCATTGAATCAGTGATTGTGAGATTGTGAGAGATTAGTTGAATGGTTGCAATTGAAGGAGCTTCATACAAAAGTTCAGCTATGCTACATCAAAATTCTATTTAGTATTTTCCAATTTGTAATAAGGGAGAAGGCTTCGCATCTTGGATGCCAATCTTCAATAGTTTCTTTGCTTTCAATAAAGGATCATCATCACCTATTGAGGCCGTACCATTTGGATTAGGCGACAGCCTCTTGGAAAGGGCGTGTGAAGGAGGAAGCCAAAACACCTAGCTTTTGGTCCATTTCTTGTCTTTATTTCTGGCGTCTACCTCTTCCAACACATTTCCCCTAGTTTCAAAGTGGGAGAAAGTAGATCTGAGCTCCAGGCGTGCTATTTCATCAGTTTTAGCCATTCCTGCTTGGCATGTGCAAATTTCTTTATTTAAATAATCTGGAGAGTTTCGGGTATGTCTTTTGTATGCAATTTCCTTGTTTGAATTTCCAGATCTATAATACAATTACCGTTTCTCAGATTTAGTTTTAAATTCATTTTTATATCCATTTATGCTTGGCGCACCTAACTTTGTCTACAATTCTTCTTTAAAATTCATCAAAAACCAAACAAAACACAAAAATAGGCAATTATTGTTCAAAGGTTGAGTTGGAGCTAGTTAGGCTCATCACAGTGGTATCATAGCTTTTGATCCTACCTGCCTAGAGGGTTAAACCTTCATATGCATCATAATCAGTTTGGGCCACACAGGTTTTACTCACACAGGAGACCAGGGTTACAGACAAACCTGTTCCTGTTTGAGAATAGACCATTTGATAATCTACTTAAAGAGGTACCATTGGAAAACATGGGTGATAGGAATGATGGCGAGCCACACAAGAATCTTGGTAACAATGAGGATCATGAAGCCAGAGACATACTGAGAGGGCTTGTAGCTGGCTAGGAACAGATGGTGAATGTACTACAACAACTTAGTACAAACATAAATAATTTGACTGTTCATAGAAGATTGGATTTGGAATAGGAGGAAGGTAGTGTACAGGGAGGTCCACAGAAGACAATAATTCCTACACATACCTATGACAGACCTACTCGCCCTACCTTTAGCAGGAATGAGCCAAAAGAGGGTAACAAGGATGAGGAGGAAGCTAATGTGAACTTTGGAGACAATATTATTACTCTACATGATGAGTGGGATGCCTTTCCATAGAGAGTTAAGGATCACCTTAACTTTGATAGATTTCTAACACAGAAAAGAGAGCATAGCCGAAACAGGACAAATAGGAGACCTTGGCATAGGAAAAATGATCTGACATGCTACCAATAAGCTCACACTCACCACCTTTGATGGCAGTGGCAGAGTCACAGGTAGAGATTGGGTTAGCAAGTTGGATACATTCTTAAATCTACATCCTATGGTAGAAGAGGATGCCATAAAGTTTGCAGCTCTACACTTGGATGGCGTAGCCCATGACTGGTGGCACCATGGCATGGTTACACTACAACATGACAAAATCACAACTTATCAGGAATTCATAGATAGGTTGGTTGAGAGATTCAAAAACTAAGATCTAGAGTTATACTTTAGAGATCTCACTCAGCTGAAGCAATTGGGTAGTTCAGAATCCTACAGTGGAGAGTTTTAGAAGCTCTTAGTCATGGTAATGGGCATATCAGAGAGAAGATTGGTTATACTCTTCGTAGAGGGCCTATTCGAGCCTATGAAAGGTTGGATCAAGGCATTCAATCCACCTACCTTGTAAGAGGCTATGAGGAAAGCTCGTAGCATGGAACTTACCACTTCACGTAGTAAGTCCAATTTAGAACCCTCTTCATCACATAGTGGCAACAAATCAAAAGATGTTGATCCCAAGAAATCAGACAGTGTTGAGCAAAATAAAAAATTTGCAGCCCCTTTGGATAGGGAAACAATCAGTGATTTGCACAGAAGGAAGCTATGTTTTTACTACAAGGGCCCTTATGACATAAACCGTGATTGTCCTCTTAAGCCTAAGGGTCAAAATAGACAAATGGAGTGGTTTCATGAGGGAGAAAATATGACTGAGTTTTCAGACTAGCAAGCTGTTCCAGAGGATACAGGAGCTGAAAATTCAAAAAATGAAGTTGAAATTGAAGGAGAGTTGGAGCCACCAGAAGCTCACATGTCTAGCATGCCAAAGAGTCATCTCCTTGCTCGATACAAGTGCAACAAATAACTTCATTGATGCACAGTTGGTGGAAAGATGTGGAATTCAAACTCATGAGTTTGAAGGAATAAGAGTAAGAGTTGTTGATGGTTACATTTACAAGTGTGAGAAAATGATACCAGATCTGCCGATGAAACTCAATAGCTGTGAGTTTACATCAGATTTTTATGTGGTGAACATGGGAGACACCGAAGTGATTCTTGGTATGAAGTGGTTTTATGCGATTAAAGAGTTCACTCTCAACCTTCGTGAGATGGAGATGAAATTCAAGGTTGACGGGGTTACTCGTGCTTAAAGCCATCAAGGACAACAACTTAAAAGTAATTACCTTGAGAAGAATGGAGAGGTTGGTTCGATAGTCCATTCTCAGGATGAGGGGTGCAGAGAGCGGTTTACAGGATCCAGCTTTGAGTTTGCTTGAGGACAAGAAAATTCGAGGAGGGGGGACTATAATGTCCCCATTCTAGTTAGTTTCAGGAGCAGTTGAGTTAACCTATTTCTTGGACCCTTGTAGGCTGACAGGATTTGGTTAGGGGGTCAGTGGCCATTTTGGTGGTTGTTGTCATTTACCACTCCACTTCATTATTGGTTTTGCTACAGGCATTTGTTGTTCAGTGTTCGCTCGCTTCTGACGACACAGGAAAATACAAAATTTGGAGGGAGTTATGATTATTTACGTGGTTGAGTTAATTATTTAACTTATTGGTATATTATAAAGTCAAATTGATTTTATAAAAGATTTAAAAAGCCACTTGAATATATTAAATTGATGACTTAAGACTATAAAGTGAAAAATAAATCACTTAAGTCAAAAAGTGCGCTCAAGTATTTAAAAAGGCAACTATTGAAATGATTTAAATACATTTTAAATGTATTTAATTGCAAAAGTGGCGTCACTTCTTGAAAGTCATGCCTTTTTGAGGTTATAAGGAAAATGAAGCAAATCGACCTCTTTTTTTATGTGATTATTTGACTTTGCTTCAAAACTTCTCTGTGATTTTTGTCTGAGGGCAAGGGTTTCAAGAATTCTTCATTGGAGAGCGAAAATTCTTCATTGAATCAGTGATTGTGAGACTGTGAGAGATCAGTTGAATGGTTGCAATTGAGGGAGCTTCATACAGAAGTTCATCTGTGCTACATCAGAATTCTATTCAGTATTTTCCAGTTTGTAATAAGGGAGAAGGCTTCACATCTTGGACGCCATTTTTCAACATTTTCTTTGCTTTCAATAAAGGATCATCATCACCTACAAAGGTTGTACCATTTGCATTGGGTGGTGTGCCTCTTGGAAAGGGTGTGTGAAGGAGGAAGCCAAAACTCCTAGATTTTGGTTCATTTATTGTCTTCATTTCTGGTGTCTACCTCTTCCAACACATTTCCCCCAATTTTAGAGTGGGAGAAAGTAGATCTGAGCTCCAGGCGTGCGATTTCATCAGTTTCAGCCATTCCTTCCTGACATGTGCAAATTTCTTTATTTAAATAATCTGGAGAGTTTTGGGTATGTTTTTTGTATGCAATTTCTTTGTTTGAATTGCCAGATCTATAATGCAATTACCTTTTCTTAGATTTAGTTTTAAATTTAGTTTTATATCCATTTATGCTTGGCACACCTTCTACCTCTGTCTACAATTCTTCTTTAAAATTCATCAAAAACCAAACAAAACACAAAAATAGGCAGTTATTGTTCAGAGGTTGAGTTGGAGCCAGTTAGGCTCATCACACTGCCCTTATTTATACACAAGCGCAAGGAGTAGGGAACCCTAAAATCTCCTTGCTTTTTCAACAAGACTTGCCAACATGCAAGCCTTATTTCTAAAACTAAAACAAGATAACTGACCACCTATGAAAGCCAAAAAAAAAGGGAAAGTGCCAACTATTACATCTTGATTCTTTCTCTTTCACAAAGAATGGATAAGGATGAGACAAGAATAGAAAGAAAGCTTAGAGAAAGTGTAATGACCCTGCTCAATCTAATTGAAAAACTTCTATTTTTGACTTCGGGAATATTGTCAAACACTTTGCATACAAGGGATATGTGACTGATATAAAATTTCAGATTGCTTCTATGACACTTTCCTTCACTTAGCATCAGTAAGAATGCTTACAAATGACTCCAAATTGTCTATACAATGTCCTAAAATGAATGTGCAACTTATTTTGGCAATATTCAATGCATATATATGATCTAAACATGAGAAATGATCACCTACAACCAACCGGTATTTTATCAAATAGTTGGTATACAACTACTATGCTGATAATGACATCTACAGCCACTTGACATTATGTCAAACAATTGACATACATCCTCATACAATATTCAAATGCTCGTTACAACAATGTATGAATCTCCAATGATGAAATCGTTATTGAAATACAATCCTCAAGTACAATGCCAACATGAATTTTCCAAGACTCTTGGCTCACAATGGTGATACAAAAATAATGCCAAATCTGATATGGAAAGGCCACCCACAACAACAATACTAAACTACATGAAGAGACTAATGCATCTACTCCTTTTGAAATGCCATGAATTTGTTGATTAAGTCAACAATGAAACTATGATGAAATGATGTATCTAATTGTTATGACAACAAATGGAAAAACCTGGAAATTGTTGGTTGCCCTGGAAGAATAATTCGATTCAGCTTATGCAAGGCAGATTTGACTCCCTTGATGTAGCACCTGGACTCTATGATGACCAACAATGCCTCTCAAATTTTATTGGATTTTATTTGCTGCTCTTTGATGAAATCGCACCCCTGGTCTAGGCCACCCCTGTTCACTATTTTCAGATCTCTGTAATAAATCATAGACACCAAAAACCTCCTTCAAATTGTATGTAACATTGTCACAATCTGCCCTAGAAGGAATGCTGCAATTCTCCTTGAAGAATAGATGCCAAATAGGAGAGGAAAGAGAAAAATCGTGGCATTCTAGGCTGACTTATGCTGACTGAAAAATATCAGAATTTCTGAGAATGGTAAAGGCTGAAAATTGATTCCTTCAATAACCAAAAGATGACTTCTACCACCAAAATCGTTTTCAACAATGCTCCAAATTGAACCATACAAAAACTTGGTCAAAGGCCACAAAGTTTTTTCAATGATGCTCAAATAGAAAGTCTAAAGTGACTTCCTCCTACTGAAATAATTCAAGTGATATTTCACACCCTCAAAATTGCTTTACCAATTGAGAGTTTTTGTTCTCAATGGCCAATTGAAACAATTGCAGAAACCCTAGGCTCCACAACTGAAAATATCAAATCAATACTCAAATTTGGATGATAGGCAATGAGCTCCTCATGTCTATTTATTCTTTCCCTCAAGAGGATGACCTTCTAGAACTTTCCCAAGTCAACTTCTAGAAGGAATATTATAATATTATTTTATTATTGCACTTTAATAACATAAAATATTAACCAACTCCTAAAGTGCATTATAACATTATAATATAAAATAAAGGTTTCCATAAATAGAAATATCCATGATGATACTATGAAATCACGAAATGAGCCAACCAATCAACTGGGTACCTGCCAAACGTTCCTCTTATCAAGTCCCATTAGCCTACGAGGATTAGGAATAGGCTAATTCCTCTAAACTCCATTGCACATGAAAAATGGGACATTTCAAAAAGCATCAAGTTCACTGTTGCCTTAAATCTCAACCACATCCACCAAAAAAATGATTTGTTCTTGATTTCAAGTGGAGAGTGTTGCATGCTGAAAATCTTGATTTTTTACAGTAAACTCGACTAGGTTCATAAACTTTTTGCAAAGACTGCTGAAAATAGAATGTTGATTTTCCTTGAAAAAGCAATTTCTTTGAAAAAGATGGGACTTGGGTTTTGTAGAGAATCTTGTTCCGTAGAAACCCAGTTGATCAAATTTCGATAAAGCTGAGGATTTCCCGAAAAAGCGTGAAAAAAATAAAATTCTTGAAAACTTAAAATTTTTCAAAGTTGAAGAGAATCAAGAACAAAGTGGACCCAGATGAATGAATTTTGAAAAAGATGTCCCCCTTCCTCTAAAAATGATGCGCTAGAAGAATAAAGCATGAAAAAACAAACCTCTATGCATACTGATCTAGAAAATATGAAGAACTCTGAAAAATCACCAAGTTTTAGCCTTCAAATCTTGATGAAGAATTTTTTTATGTTTCTCCTCTCTTGCTCTTGGATGCCACCTGCAAAAAGATGTGAATAATGGAAGACAAAGCCCTCTTAAATAGGTTTTTAGGAAAAAAACGCTTTGTTTCCTAAATTTAGAACTGTGAAAACCCTTCTGGAGCAAGTGCATTGAACTTGGACACTTTTTTTTTTAATGTTGAAAGATGAAATTTGGAAAAAATTACTAAGGCATGGAGCTTTGGACGCCTTTGGCTAGTAGACTTAGCCATTTCCTTGAAACTTCTGATCTTTGATTTCCTGATGCCAGATTGATCCTATGAATTGGTTGAACGATCCATCGTGAAGCTTGACTGAATTTGATGAGATCATCCTAGAGGCAACTTTGGCTAAAAATATCATTTGGGCCCTCAAAATACTGGGTGCCCTTGGATAGTTGGGGTGCCCATGGCTACCAGTATTAGCCATTTTTCTATTGTTCTTCAATTTTGCATGTTTTCTGATCTTCTGATGAATTTGCAATTCCGGGAGCTAGAATGACTTGATGAACTGGTTGTTAGATGAGTTGGATAACCTGATTAATTTTGAGGGGGGTCTTCTGGATGCTGCATCTCTTGAAAAGTTGATTTGGGGGGTCAAAAGCTTGGGCACCCATCTTTTGAATTTTTCAGTTTTGCTCATGTTTTCACCTTCATTCAACCTGTGATATCTGATGTTTGACAAATCCGATGAGCTATCTGTTGAATCCATTGAAGAGCTAGACTAAATCTGAAGAAAAGTTGCTAGAGACTGCAAACCCTAATTTCAACTTTTAAGCTCTCAAATATTTGGATGCCCTTGGCTAGCTAGGAAGCCCATCACTCCCAGACTTAGTCATTTTCACGAGATTTCCATTTTCTCAACTTTGACCTTCCAAGTTCTATCCTTTATTTGATCTACAACTGTTGGCGACTGATGAATCTGACGATCAAGTTGAGATATACACTGGATAACTGGCAGAATTTTGAAGAATATGAGCATATTTGCAAACCTTAACTGTTGAGTTTGAGCCTCCAAAACCCTAGGTGTCCCTGTCTAGTTGGGGTGCCCAAGAATCCTAGAGATAGTTTATTTTATGATATTTTCATGTTTTCCAGTTTGCTTCTCTACACATACTTCTCCATTCAATCTCGAATTCCGGCTGACTGATTGATCCGATGACCATGCTGATGGATTCAATGCAGAGCCTGTTGAATTCTAAGCAACATTGTCTAGGAAACCCATACCTTAATTCCATCAACTGGTGTCTTGAAAAGCTAGGCGCCCTTGGCTAGCAGGGGCACCTTTACTTGGCAATGTTAGACAAATTTCAACATTTTCCCTTCATCCCTCATGTTTTTCATTGCTTTGATTGTCAAAGACTGAAAAAATTCTAAGGCATGAATGGCTAGGCACTTTGAGTGGGCAAGGGTGTTTGGCATCTCCAAACTTAACCATTTTTCCTTAATTTTCAAGATTCTCCAGCCTCCTTTCGTTGTTCTTTATTCCTCGAGCAACTTTCACCATTGAATGATCTATGCAATGTTTGAGACTTCGAATCTGACACCTGAAAGGTGAGCAACCTCCATTGATGACCTTGGTGATCCTGATTTGGTTTCAGAGAAAGCATAATAGACCCACTAGGGCAAAACTGATCTTTTGACGATTCTGACTGGACTAGCCTGATGAGAAAATATTTTGAGCCAATCAAAATCAGTTTGACCCCCTAAAGTTAGACTTTGTATTTTTAGAAAATTTTGCCAACATCCATTTGAGAAGAAATCCAAAAAAGTCTATTTATAGAAACTTTCTATTTTCAAAAAAATTCCTAAAATTTAGGGTAAAAAAACTAAGATTTTGGTTTTGTAGACAAGGTTGTTCTGAGCAGATGCAGATCCTCAGATTTTGAAAATTTTGAGTTTTTGAGAACCATGCATGACATGCAAATTTCAATTTTTTGACCTTTTTGACAGTTTTACATGAGACTGCCATTTCTTCAAAATGCCTGTGTAGCAAAATTTTTAATTTGGGGTAAAACATTTGGCTCTGTCTGCGGACCATGTCGAATACTTACGACATAGGAGAATGTAATATTCCCCCTTATTTTCTCAATTTTTAATCAGCACCAAACACCATTGTTAGCATTAGCTCCAAATAATAACCAGCTTGAAAAGTAACCCTTCACCTTTTGATCACCAAGATCCCAATGTGGGCGAGGTGAGAGCATACGATGCCGGGGATCGTTAGCAATTGGAAGAGAATTACAAAGCTGCTAGGTGGCTAGCCAACCATGAAATGAAAGTAATTACAAGAGTAGGCGGATAAATGACCATAAGGTCAACCACTTATTCAGTGGGAGAAAAACAAATTACAAATAATGAGGCAGCAAGCCGACCATGAATCCAATCTACCACGTATTCAGTGGGGGGAATTATTAAACTTAAATTGTTGAAATATAAATGCTTCAACCACTTATCCAGTGAGAGCTAAATACAAAACTTAATTGCAACAAGTAAATAAATGACTGTTAGTACTACTAACCAGCCTTACAATAAATGAGTTTCAGTTGCAAAACATGTCAGAATAAAGGCCAAATACAACCAATGATTAAGGACATTATCCTTAACTCTTTACAATGATTACAATCAGATTTTAGCCTCTAAATATCAAAAAATCAGAATTACTTCAAGTCTAATTAGAAACAGTAAACACATAAAATCAGACCAGCAAGTAAGAAATTCACCAATATGGATGCAACTCCTTCAATGCAGCTTTGGAAGACTTCAAACAATAGTCAAATGAAGCCTCTAACCAAAGTGTCCAAAATCCAATGAACAAATAGTGCCAAAATAGCAGCAGAGACTTGGCACAAGTCCCAATGCAACCAACAATGAAGTGGTATGGCCTCCAAGAAGGTCGACCTCTTCTAGAAAAATCAATACTCATAAATAAATTCCATAAACTTGCAATTCTAGGTGCCCTTCACAGTAGAACAACATGAGCCACTACCAAGAATGAAATAAAATCGATGGCAAAGTTATCAACATAAATCTCCTTCAACCATGATGTTCAACAACAGAAATAAATAGATTATACAACAACAATCTATTTATAAAATTCAAAAATTAAGTTCAATCTGCACCTCTGTGTGAAGTGCAGTCTTCAGTCACCATCTAGGAAGCCATAGTTTCAAGCCCGAAGAATGGCATAGAAAGCTAGAAGGTGCGCAACCTTCGTAGCAAAGTCTAAACTCAGTTCAACAGTATAACATTACTAAATTTTCCAAAAGATCCTCAACACTTAGCAAAGCATCAATATATTGGCACAATTGGGCGATTGAAGCAACCTGTAACTCCAACCAAGAAAGCTCTTCAACTTCTCCAAGGGACATCCACCTCAAATAAAATATTTAAAACTTCTTTAGGCTCTTTCCCAAGTTGTCCCACTTTGAGGAAATATTAAAACATTAATAAGACATCAAATGCATTAGTAAGGCATCCATTTATGGCCCCAACTTTAAAACAAATTTGAATTCATCACCTAGGCATGGGGATACAAACTCAAAATAAAAAATTAACTAAGTGTTGAAACTAAGTCCAATGAAGCAACTAAAACCAACGCCCAAAATTGATTCTGCAAGATTGCCATAAATAACATGATGATCTGGGCTGAGCTATTGATAATTCCACTACCAAAAATAGACTTACTAAAAATAGCAAGTGCCAAAAATAGTAAGTTCATTTCAAACTTAATAGAATACCAGACTTACTATAAATAGTAAGTGCCTAGAAAGGTTGACGGATTTAGATGCATGTCACACCACCTTGGAGATCTTTGAAAACCCAAAAAAACTTAGAAACCTTTCTTGCATGCAAGGAACCAGAAAGCAATGCATGTCATTTTCTCAACATGCATGTTATCTTATCTTGAAGCTCTCCAAAAACCTAGAAAGCTCCACCAGACATGCACCAAAAAACTCTCACATGCAAACCTTCAAAACCTCCTATGAAAGTGGAAACCCTAATTTTCTCAACTGATTAGCCTATAGGTTTCTAGAAATAGGCTAAATCCAACTGAAGAGTGCAAGGCTAAATTTGGGACATTACAGTCAGCCCTTCCCAAAATTGCTTGTCCTCAAGCAATGCCACCACACTCCAAGGAAAAATATTGATCCATACTTTGCCAAGCATGAACTTTGGATTCAAAGTCCAACTCTAAAAATACCCACCACGTTGATGCTGCATTTCACTGATCATACAAACATGAACAACATACCAAAACTACACTTTCCTCCTTTGTAACCCGGATAGGTTACGAAACATGTTACTTGAACTAAAAGGCCAAGAGGAACTAAATTCAAAACATAGCAGCATCACACACCCAAAATTCTTTGAGGAGTCAAATTCTTCAATGCCAATGTCTAACACATTACCGAGCCATAAGAAAGGTAGTCTTCTCAACTCAAAATCATGCTCCTCATCATAACTCCTCATAGCATCAAATAGAGTCACAACAACATTTCTGACTCTTCCAACACTTCTTGCAAAGAGGAAAACAACTCTTTGCAAAATTTCCATGAACACATCCTCAAAATTCCATAAGGATATATAATGCCTCCTTTGAAACAAATTGATAAAACCGAGAAGACTCCAAGAAGAACTCACAATTTTCACTTCAAGAGTCTCAAACTGGTGAACCAAATCAGTTAAAAGCTCGCTGCCCCAAACATTAGTATAGGAGAAAATGCAGAGAAAGCCATTGCTTAATGTTGGAGAACATCCCATACACGAATTTTGGCTGCACTGAATCCTTCCCTTTCTCATTTAAGGCCCAAAATTAGTCTTAATAGGTGACTGGAAGGTCTGAAAATGAATACACCAACTACCTATCAGATTTGATTTAGTCATATTGAGATCTGATTTATGGAAAATCAACACCCCATAAAGTAAGCAACAGCTGTTACATGAAAAATATTCAATAAGGTAGGCATAACTGCTCATGATCAAGGCTGGTGGCACTCTTTTCGAGGGTCCCATCACCACTAAAAAAAAACTTCTAATCACATTACCTTTCCAAACCACCATTTTTTGATCAGAAATTACCATCCAAATGCTGATAAAGAAGGTAGCAGCACCTCTGGTACTGAAACTTTGGCACTTATCACCCCAACATACCTTCTTAACAATGTGTCCAGGATCCCAAATTAAAATGCTTAACTGAAAACAATCACCAATACTTTGGTCAATGATCATAACAACTTTCTGAGTACTTTGTGTTGATTCCTCCTTTTTAAAATTTTCATTATTTTCTAATTGTTGAATAATGCCAGGATCCCAAATCATTAGCATTGAAGAACCATTTCTTAGACGGAGAACTACTCTTACTTGGACCCTCTGATCCACCTGTTCCATCTGAATCATCACTTCTTGGAACTCCAAGAAGTATTCAACAAATGTGAGTTCGTTGAAGAAATTGAATCCAAAGTCATGAGACATGAATTGCCGAAAAGATTCCATGAATCCCTCATCGAATTCAATTCTGAACTCAATTATTTTGAGAGAAAACAGTGCAAGAATAATTTCTGAAAGGAACCTTATGAGCATTTGCATCAAATAATTAATGAATTCCTCATCAGAACGCTAGCCTATTCTTTTTTGTTGATCAAGGGAAATATCCTCATCCCTTCTTGATTCTTGATTTTCCATTCCTTGCAAAATGGATGAACTAGGAGCAGTAGTAGGTTCATCTTTATGCATCTCATGTATCAATTCTCCACCACTGGGAAATGTGTTGGAGTTTCTCCTTTCTTCAATAGTTTATGAAGAACTTCCCTCATCATTCTCAAAGAAAGGATTTTCAAAAGACTCACTAGCACCTACTTCATACAAAGGATTATCAAAGGCCTGGAAAACTTGCTGATGTGAATTTGGATTCTCCGTTTTTTCAGGACAACGTTCCAAATCAAAAGTTTCTTGTATGAGATCAAGCTCATCAAGAACTTTCTAAATCTCTTCAGCTCTCCTTATGTTTTCTTGCTCCCATGAAAATTGAGCAGCAAAAATTTTATTTTTTGCTTCTATTAAAGCTCATGTACTTCTTGCAATTTGGCTTTAGTTTTCTCATTCCACTCCAATGCCTTGTCAACAATTTTAGCAACGCTATCTTTATCACGAATGATGAGCAAAAGACTTGATTTGAACTCTTGCAAGGAATTTTTAATTGACTTCATATCAGCAATAGGAATGCAACATATATCTATATTTTTTGGCACATTATAAATCAGATTTTCCACTTGCCAATGAATATCATCAAGTTTGGATAAGACTTGAATTTCCTTTTCAGTAGTTAGTGAACTTTGACTGCAGTCTTCATGATCTGGTTGAGATGATTTAGTGCTGCCATGATGTATAAAGATTTCAAAAATCCTTTTAGTTGTACTCCTCAAATTGTCACACATTTGATGTACACTTTTCATCATCTCATCCATGGTACCTTCCAATTCATTAGCTTTTTGCCTCAACTTGGCTTCAAGCAAAGTGAATTATGTTTTGTGATCACTAGAAGCAACTTCCTCTTTGTTGTCCTCAATGCATGAATCAACATTTGTGATGGAAGAATTTTCCACTCTCACCTTCTTAGTTTTTTCTTGCTGTTCTAACCAGAATCCTCCTAAATTACAAAGATGTAGAAGAAATTCATTACGATATCATCAATTGAAGACATATTTTCAGTTTCTATGGGTGTAGTACTAGAATTTTCATCACGAGTCTCCTTAATTTTCATCATGATTCTCCTCCGTAATAGCTTGTCTTCATTAATGACTTCGTCATCCATGAGCTTCCTCATTCATGTCATAATAATTATATCGTCACCTCAGCCAATACCCTTGCATCATCCTGTCAAATCGGTAGAGGTATAAGATCTTCAAGTGATCATGGAATGGAAGTAAGTACAAATTTTTTCTTTAAATAAGTACTTATTTTTGAATAAAATATGATTGATTGGCAAGAGTTTCCCTTCCCAATTTAGTAAATTGAGCCACTTGGTGATTAATTATTAAGTACGCTACTCTTTTTGTGGCCCTTCATGCAAATTGAAATTATTACACAACAAGCTCTGAGCAAGAGTAGAGTAAATGATTACAGTTTGATCATATTTTTAAAAATATCAGTGCACAAGTCCTTGGCATTATTGATTTTTTCAGCAGGGTGGTAAGTAAGAGACAAAAAAATGGGCAGTACAAAGAAGAAATCTAAGCCGGCTTCTACAAAAAAGCTGTTGGGGTTAAGTAACATCTTTCGGCTATTTGAAGAAGTGGGCTAGTTGGATTTCGTTAGGAAATTTGAAGGGTATAATGAAAAGATGGTGAATGCATTTGTGGAAAATTACTCTAATGGTCAGGTGATTTTGCATGGGAAGCGTTTCAAGGTGAGTTCAAAAAATTTCTCTTCTATTTCAGGGTTAGAAGATTCTGGCATTAAAATATCTGAAACCACACAAACCACATATCAAAAATTATCAGAATTGTTTCTTAGATAGGGAGATCCTCAACCCATGATAGTTGTCAGTACTAGGGGACAAAATAAGGGGTTTCAACGAGCTTCTATCTTAGAACCCTGGGGTATTGTTGTTGCATGGATTATTAGATATTTTACTTGTGAAGGTCAACTCACCATTGTGGTAGGACCAACATTTCGCATGTTAACACATTTGCGGCATGGGAAGGAAAACCCTACTCTAAGGGTTAATTTGCCTCATTTCTTGAATGATTCTATTAATTCTTCAATAGACAGATACAAAACTAGTTCAGGGCCATTAAAACATCATGGGTTAATTCAATTGATTTGTAAATATCATTTCCGTAAGAAACCTAAAAGCAAATGGAAATTTTTTTTGGGGAAGTTTGATATGCTTACATAAGGAAGGAAGTTAGAATTAGGAGAATCTTCAAAACAAGTTGCTTCACCTTCCGGAGCAACCTCCCCCGAAGACCCTAAGGCTCCTAAACCCGAAATTCCAACCATAGTTGGCGAGGAAGAGCCAGAATTTATAAATGATGAGTTTGAAACTCTAACCCAGATAGAAGCTGTAGAGATAATGAGTCCAAATGTGGATACTCACCTTGTTAAGAAGAGGAAAAGAAGAACTATTATTCTAAATGATCCAAATATTTTAAATTATCAGGATACTCCTCCTTTAAGGCGAAGTAAAAGATTATCCTCTGGATCTACAGAAACCCCAGCACAGAGTAAAGAGAATAGGTGAAAATCTAAAAAAGAAAAAGAAAAACTTGGAAACTGAGGAGTCAATTCACCAATCCTTAGAAAAAGAAATGTCTGTTGAAGAAGTACATTTTCACTTGGTGTTTGAAGAAGAAGCTGTAGAACAAGAAAAATAGGAAATAGAAAGGGGAAAATCTTCACTTTCTATGGAGGTTGATGACAGTATGTTAGGAAATTTGTCTCCAGTCATTAATAAAGCTGTTAAAATTGTTGAAACTAAAAATATTAACATACAATTGGAAAAAATGAAATTAGAGATAGAAGAGTTAAGAAGTCAGTTGCATGAAAATAATGAAAAGATGGAATTACAACAAGATGAAATAATGGTGTATAAGACTGTAATAAATGAAAGGAATCAAGAAATTCAAGATTTAAAGTTGGAAATGCAGGGAAAAGATACATCTATTAGTGAGCTACAAATAAAAATTTAGAATTGTGATAAGGAAAATAGGATACACAGGGATGGATTAAATAAAGAAATTCATAATTTAAAAGGAAATTTTATGCTCATGTTTTATGCCTTTGAAGAGGAAAAGAAAAGACAAAGAATAATTAAACACTTCTCTTAGTAAGATTGTAGAATTAGAGTAGGACTTGTAGGAAAGCACAAGTAAACCAAAGATGGTATCCAGAGAAGTTCAAACAGAGCCAACAGTAATTGAATGGTTCCAAATTTAGATTCCTCCATTATTAATGAAATGGATGCAACAGTGCTATTTCCTAAGGAATGCACAAGTTGAGAATAACAAACTAAAAATGGAAATGGTGTTATTAAGAGAAACATTTCATAAAGCTTATAAGGGGAAACATGATGCATGTCAAATAGCTGAATTTCTTTTTATCATGTAGGAGACCATCCAGATTGTATTCAATGTTTTTGAATGAATAATGTTT
Organism: Sequoia sempervirens; assembly: GCA_007258455.2. Lineage (NCBI taxonomy): Eukaryota > Viridiplantae > Streptophyta > Pinopsida > Cupressales > Cupressaceae > Sequoia > Sequoia sempervirens. The sequence continues at coordinate 23,922 of VDFB02050910.1, forward strand.
TAGATTGAAATTGCTTAGAATTTACAATGATCAGCCTTATGAACCTAATGATAAAGAATTTGTTAAAACATTTGCAGACTCAAAGCCTGAGGAGAAAGATATGCTCTGTGAATTCTTTACCCATGATCTTTTGTTAGAGAAGCATACTGATTTCTTTGTTAATATTTTTGTGGGGGAAGTGCAATTAAGATCTCTATTGTCTACTATGCGGAATCAAATCCATTGGCAAGACCGTAATAAAGAATATGTTCAAGCAGAGAAAAGTATAAGACTTCAAATGAGATCTCCAAATAGTAGACCAACAACTTTTAAAAAGACATTTGTAGCTCTTTTGCTAGATGAGAAAATGAAGGAAAGGTATGATGATATCCTTTGAGTTTGTTATAATCATTTCATAGAATAGGGGCAAAAATTGGTTGGCAGGGCTTGGCATGCATGTGAAGAGAGATACACTCCATTGCCTATATATCTAAGGAAAAGAGAAGTGATCTCTCCTCTTGGTCTTAGATGGTCCTTCAGAAGAGCAGATGCCTTGGCCAAAATTTTAGGAGATCTCAGAAAAAAATGGATAGGAATGAGGTACAAACCTCCTTTACTGCTATATCCTACCCCTGCTTTTCATATTAATACAGATCAGGATGACAGAATTTTCAATGAATGGAAATGGGAGTTGCTTTTCATGGAGGTTTCCACAATTCCCCTATAAACTTTGATGTCATAGCAAAAGATTTGTATGATATTAGTGCAAAATATGAAGAAGGGGTAGAGGCAAGAATTATAATCAGGGGACAGGAGGACCTGCCAAGAACTAGGAAGGGGAGGAAATGATGAGGTAAAAATAACCTCATCATGATAATACCATAAAGACCTAGTTCATACATGCAAATCTCTATCCTCTCCAATTAATTAAATTTTAGGAGAAATAATTGCTTAATTTTAGTGAGAACTTGTATAAACTTTATTTCTTTTGATTTCTTAAAGTAATTTTCCAATACAAATTTAATGGGTTGTTTTAAGTGTTTTGTAGATAATAATCGTTCAATCAAAGTTATAGATTGATGCATCCAATTGGCACGTGCTCCAAAACAGGCAGAAGATATATGCTAGAAATATGCTTTGAAACTTCAAGGTGATTGACCGAAGATATAGTTTTTCTTAAAGTTGTTATTTCTATTATCATTTGAATTAAAGACTTTATGGCTTGACTTGAGCCTCTTAAATACTGTGTAATGGGATACGAGTTATTCGTAGATCTATTCTAGATATTTTCAATGGTTATCTATACCATCTGGAATATAGGATGTAGTTACAGTTTCTCTATTAAAGATATGATCTTTAGAAGCAAGATATACAGTGAAAAGTAATGATATACTATCAGAATATTTCTAAGGTTTATGAATAAAGAGATTGTTATCTAAAATTATGAGTTATGAGTCATGGATGAAAATTATGATTGATAGAAGTGTTTCTGAAATAGCTATGAATGTAAGCTGAGAATGAATGTGTTAACCCACGAGTTGGCCACTCGACAGGAATAGATAAGTGTTCTCTTTTATTATAATGATGTTCTGTAGAGAGTCATTAAGTTTACTATTATGAAATTTTAGTTCTAAAGTATTTATTATCTTTCTACTTCCGTAGTTTCTATTACTAATTGATAGAATCTTTATTGTTAAGAAATTTTTTTATGGATTGCTATAAGTTTTTCTGCTTTTATAATTTCTCAGCTTCTTAGTTTAGTCATTTATGTGCTTTTCAATTTAGTCATTATGCTTTCTAAATTAGTTTACTTACACTTACAATTCAAGCATTTTTAATTTTCTTAGCAATAAATTACTTTACAGTTTTATAGTTAAACAGTTTGAAGTTGAACTTAAGTTGTTCTTAAAAGTTAGGAAACTTGAGGGAGATACTCTAGACCTCTTCTTTTGCAGATTGCCTTGAACACTAGCTGGTCGACAAATTGAATATTATATTCTAAAGTAATGGGACCTAATGATAGCCTATCAATGATCTTAACTAAACTTTACATAGAGTATGTGGAGCATAAGACAGTCAAAGGACAAGTGATCACATACCAACTAGTAGAAGCACCTATGTATGTAGAGAACCCTTTGATATCAGAATTTCTTGATGAATCAGTGTTCCTTGTCAATACAATAGATCAATGGAAAATGTAATTTGATGGATCATTTGCCCAACATGGATTAGGGACAAGTATTCTTTTTATCACCCCATAAGGTGATTGCATCCCAAAGTCATACAGGCTATCGTTTCCATGTACTAACAACATTGTGAAGTATGAAGCCTTAATAATGGGTCTAAGGATAGCAGTTCAATGGTAGATACAAGAGTTGAAAGTCTATGGAGACTCACGGCTGGTTATCAACCAAGTCAATGATGACTACCAAACCAAGGATGTTAAACTCACTCCTTATAAGGAGATGGAAGAGAGTCTCAAGGACCTTGTCATTGATATAACTTGAGCAGATTCCATGCATGAACAATCGAGCAGCAAATGCCATGTCGACAATTGGATCATTGTTGGACATGTCACACAACATCCTTCAATGGGAATTATTGTTAGATAAACTTCTCGTACTGGCTTTCGAAATCCCATAATCTGAATTTTCATTTGTAATCATTGGTCTTGGTTCTCGGTGGTATCATGATATATTCACCTACCTTGGCTAAGAAGGAATCTCAATTTGTGATCCTAGGTGACACCCTTTAACGTAGATGCATCGAGGGGACATTACTATGATGCCTTAACCAAGAGGAAGCCTTGACCGCCTTAACAAAAGTATATGATGACATATGTGGTTCCCATTCTAGTGGTATAACTTTAGCTAAGAAATTGTTTAGGATGAGGTATTACTAGCCAACCATGGAAAGAGAAGCCCATATGTATGTGTAGAAGTGTGTCTAGTGTCAACAACATGGAGATCTTATTCATGCTTTAGCTCAGGAGTTACAACCAATGGTCACACCTTGGCCTTTATCCTAGTAGGGGCTTTGCCTCATAGAAAAAATTACTCCAACCTCATCTAATGGCCATAAATTCATCCTCACAGCCATTGAGTACTTTACCAAATGGGTCAAGCTTCCTTCACTACGAGTGTCACTACAAAATATGATCACTAATGTAGAGTATAGGGTATCTCAGCTAAATGAGTTAGAATTCTTGGATGAGCATCATCTTGATGCCCTTAATCATTTGTGAATATTTCAAAATCGAATGAAAAAAAGCTATAATAAGAATATCAAGAATCGATCTTTCCAAGTAGGGGATTTTATCCTAAAGTAGAATCAGAAAAATCTTCCAAATCAGGATAGTAATGGAAAGTTTGATCCTAACTGGTTGGGTCCATTTGTCATCATAGCAAGCTATGGATAAGAAGCATACCAATTATCAATGCTTGAAGGTGAACCCTTGCAGGAATCGACCGATAGTCAACATCTTAAATTTTTTTAAATGTCTAGGCTTGAAGGGTGTAAATCTAAAAATACAAAAATATAAAAAAATGGTCAAAAATCCAAAAAATAAGAAAAAGGATCGAAAAAAGTAAAGAAAAACCATCATCCTCTAGTGAAAACCACTTTGGTGGTGCTTTGGGCAAGTACCTTGGTGAAAACCTGGCAAACAACTTCCTTGCATAAGTAAAGCACCTGCATCTATCCTTGGCTCTTTATCTTATCATTTTTTGCATTATATTCATCCATCGCATCATTCATCCTATTTATTCCATCACCCCTCTACGTCTGTATCATAGCTTGATATTGTGAAGTATTGTATTCCCCTTTAGTACTACTTGACATATCCCAATGGTCAGTTTGTCCTGCCTATATTGAGGTAGTCTATCACATCACACTGGGGGCAATTTGTTATGCATCAGATTGGGTTCTTGTATATCTTAAGGCTATTTGAAAACTTCACCAAGAATCCCAAAAACATTCGTAAAACCTCTTCAAAAATCCAAAAGCACTTGCAAAATAAAAAAATCTAAAAACATCAAAATCTTGTATAGCTAAAATCCAAAAACATTCAAAAAATTGTAAAGTCAAAATCCAAAACATTCAAAATGGGTCAAAATCCCTAAAAAGGTCAAAACATCAAAAATCAAAATCCAAAAACTTTACCTTGTTGAACTGCATTGTCTCTAAGCTTGAACGTAGGCAAGGCCATCACTGATGTGCCCTCGAGACACTTTAGGTTAGGAGTCCATCATAATAAATTGACAATCCATCAACTATTCATATCTCATTAACAATAATCTAGGTCAGTCAAACTATGTGGTTTTTGTGTGTATAACATAGGCAAGGCTCATCTTTGATAAGCCCCCGAGGCCCCTAGGATAGTCTTTTAGGTTTGGTTCTTGGTCAAATAAGAAAATCCCAAAACATTTAAAAACTCAAAAAACACCAAAATATGGGAAAACCTTTGAAAACCCTAAAAAATCCTCAAATAACCGAACAACCAAAACATTCACATAAACTTTCAAAAATACCAAAAATAGCCTTGAAACATTTTCAAAATACCAAAAACATTGAAATATTTTAAAAATTCCAAAATCACCCATACAATTTCGCTTTCACCCACAATAAACTTCCATCTATAATAAATCAATTGTGAAACTCCTTTGGTAATACAAACAAAAAACAAGTACAACAATAAAAAAAAGTAGAATCTTTAAACAGAAAAATCAAACTCTTGATCATTATCAAACGTGTCAATCGAACCTTATATCAACAACCTTTCAAACAACTTATCAACCCACCAACATCTGATAACATGTCCTAGGATGCATCCTTCCTAAAATTTGCATTATCAATTGCAATCACTTTGGATATTGTAACATCATGAAAACAAGAAAGATTAAAGCAACTCAAAGTGATAAACTCTAATGTAATCTAAAGCTAAACAACAAAGCACAAAGGAAATTATAAATGAAACGATCTCACCATGCATCAATATAGTTCCATAAATAACCTTTATTGTCATTCTCCATTTCACCGTGATAGTATTCTTGTCCTCATATTTTCAGTATGTGTGCAAGTATAGCCTCAGTAGATGTGATAATAGAAAAATATCGAATATTATAAAACAAGTGCTCCAAAAGTAATCAGATTTCGAGAGGAGTAACAATGATGAAGGTCAGATCAATTTATAGAAAATTGATTAGTCAAATGAAAATTTTATATTAAGAGATGGACAAAAGATTTAAATTAAAAGATTCGACATGCATTGTGATAAGTGTTAGTATTGATATGAGTGATTACAAGTTGAAAGGTGGAGATCAAGATTAAATAATGATTTAATCTTTAGTTGAGAGTATTTGAAAATTAGAAGAATAAAGATTGCATGAAAAGGATAAAGATAGAATAAAGGAAACAATAGGTTCAAATGCACACATGAATGAATGAATTAATTAAAGTTATTTAATTAATAAATGTCTAAATGTATAAGAGTTAAAACTAGATAACTAACATGGTTAAGACTGAGAGTCCATTTGTCAGAGACAATCAAACATTAAATCAAGAGATGACTGACTGATTTAAATAGATCTCAAGTGAAGTGGAAACGAATAATTAGATAACTAAATGACTACCCAATTATAGAAGAATATATCCAAAATAGACTTTTATGAATTAAATGATTATTTAATTCAACATTCGACATTTAAGAATTAAATTAAATAAATAAGATTTATTTAATTGACTGAAGAAAAGATTAATGAATAATTAAAGTATTAAAGTATTTATTTAATTATTGTCGGAAATATGATTAGGATAAAGCAAATAAGAATTTATTTAATTTAAGAAAGAGGACAAAGTTAATTAGTGACATAATTAAATAAAGAACATTTATTTAATTAATCAGGATTTGAATAAAGATAATATGAATTAATTAAGTTTATTTAATTAATAGAGGAATAAATGTTAAAATGAATCAATTAAATAATTAAGTTTATTTAATTAATAGATGAATGAAGGAATTTAGAGAATAATTAAATAATCAACATTATTTAATCATGACAATACAAATTATGAAGAAATTGAAGTCGCAGGCTTAGACCAAATTTCAACGTCTATATTTTGCCCCTCTATGATACAATGTCATTTCGGCATTGTTTCAAATAAATCCAATTAGAAACATGCCCTAGTCGTGCCCCCATATGGAATTGATGAAGGTATGCCCCTCGGGAAAATTGACAATTTTTTGAAAATTTCCAATTTTTTTGGAAATAGTCCTGATTAATCTTATGGCCAGAAGTTCGATGGTGTTGGCATAAATCAATTTGGAAGAAGTTTGATAGGTAAAAAGGTCATCAGAATGTGGAAAATAGTGCATCCAGTTTAAAAGGTTTGAAAAATGCCACCAAAAACCCTAGGTATAAATACAAATAGGGTGAAAACCCAATTCATTTTCACCTCTCAACTTCAAAATTTGTGATTTTGTGCTTGGAGTTCTAGCCAACATATCACCTGTGCCTCGCACTTCTCACCGCAAATATCACATTCAGACGTTCCAACACCCTGCCGACGTTGGACCCCTGGTAAGTACTCAGACACCGACTCTTGAAAGTTTGGATTTCATGCATTTCTAGGCATTTATTACAATTTTTCATCATGCATCACTTTATTTTGCACCACATATGAATATGTAATGTACGCATTGCTTTCAAAATGTCACATTTGAAAAATTACATCGTAGGCTAGTGTAGGCAGTTTGATAATTGCTCACATTTGTTTTTTATTGCACCACATTCATATAAATGCAACACATGTGTGATAGACAATAGCGCCTATAGGTTTTTATGACACATTTGTGATTTTAGTACGCATTTGTTTATTCGAATGGTAGTTTGATTGGGTGTGGTTTTCCATTGTACGCATTTCATTTTTGAAATGCATTTGATTGAGAAATTGATGCATGTGATATTCTGACACACATTTGCAAATTGGATTAACACAATTGATTTTTTGCAACGCATTTGTTATAAATTGACGCATTTGACTTGCAATTTTTTTTGAAATTTTGGACTATAACATGTTGTTTGTATTCTAACATGAGGCATGCATTATGTCCTTGTAGGTTGTATTGGATCCGATCTATACAAGGTAGTCAAAACCATTGACTTTTGACTTCTGGGACTAGTTGTGAACCGAGGAGAAATGGTTCCTTTGGCACTTGGGTCTACATCATGTCACCTTTATGCCCACTATTTGGGAAAACCAAGGTCTACTGACCACTCTTTGTGAGTGGTGGCATTTTGAGACATCATCATTTCATCTACCTACAGGTGAGGCTACTGTGACCTTAGAGGATGTATATAGGATATTGAGACTGTCGATTAGGGGTGCAAGGGTTATGTATGACACACAAAGGGGTTTCGCAGAGATGTGTAGATATTATCCCCATGATGACATTAGACAGTTAGGAATAAACCATTATGAGATTAGATGGCATGTTCTAGCGAAGAAATATGGTCTAGGATAGATTGTTTATTATGTACATTGATTGGGGGGGTTGTTTTGCCTAACCACCAAGGTCATGGATTTGTATTGGGATGGAGGGAGATGTTTGTTGTCATGTTAGAGGGATGGGTAGTATATGCCTAGGTCCCTTGTTTTTTGGCCATGTTATATTTCCATTTGCACGATATTGCCTATAGAGAGGCACAGTTTATGAGTTGTAGTACCATGCTACTGATGGTATGGGCGTGAGAACACATTGAGATTTTTCGTTTTCCTATTACAACCAAGCTACAACAAGGGGATCCTTATTACTTTTTTTATGCAGGGGAAAACACCCAGACTCATGTTGGAGACATTGGTTACTACCAACATGCTATTGAAACAATGGTTCAATTAATTTAGAGACCCTACATAGATTTCCCACAATAGCCAGATGAGGATGGACACCTGCCTTTTTGTAGATAGACAATATTTGATTGGTAGGATAGTGTCCCATGTACATATTATTGAGAGGCATTTGTCGAACCAGGTTTTGAGACAATTTGGTGAGGTTCAGGATGAGCCATGAGGATGAGTGGAGTATGCCTGATCTTCCAGGGAGGTAACCTTGTGTGGACCAGAGATTCCCATCGCCACAGCGAAGGTGGATATTAATGCTTTACAACTGGTGCAATGGGGATGGAGAGGCAAAGCAGTTGATTCAGGCATGACAGTTACATATGATACATGGTGGGCTAGTCACAAGTCGGTTCCTTTCACTGATCCAGAGCAGGGTGCACCTATAGAGAGGCATAGGATAGGACCTCGGGGCAGGCATGGCAGAGGTCATGGTGGTAGAGGTGGGAGAGGTGCTGGTGGAGATGGGGTAGGAGGAGGTCAGAGGGGTGGTGGTAGGGGGAGACATGGTCATAGGGGACAAGGCCCTCATTTCTCATTCATCTGGGAGGAGGAGGGAGAGGGAAAGGATATGCCCATGCTTGAGGTTGGCGGGGGAGAGGAGGATGTTGATGTTGGGGTTGGTGAGGAGGAGCATGCAACAGAGGAGGACATTCCTGAGGAGCATGCAGAGGAGGAGACAATTAGGAAGGAGGTAGAGATAGATGCTCTTGGTATGCTCGTTGGATACTAGGATGACGGTAAGGGGGAGGAGGAGATGGATGACCAGAAGTAGGAGCTCTGAGATAAGATTTTGGAGGATTGGGAGGATGATGGGAGAGAGAGGTCGTGATAGGAGGATACTAGTCCCGTTGATTAGGAGGTAGCAGGTCTACAAGCCCAGGTAGTGTCTCTGAAGGAGAGGATGAGGGCACTAATGGTAGAGAGAGACTCACTACAAATGGAGAGAGACAAGGCATACATGGATAGAGATCAGGCCATAGCTCAAAGACAAGAGACTAAGCAAAGATTCATAGAGATTACAGCTCTTTACAGTGGGTCGGCTACAACTTTCGCTCAAGAGTTAGTAAGGGCTAGTGAGAGGACCACTTATTACAGGGATCTATATGAGGGAGAGGTTCCTCCTGAGAGATGGGCTCCCAATTACTCTTAGGTACATAGCAGGTCCCGAAGTAGGACTCAGAGTATAGAGGGGGTTGTGGGACCTCATAGGATTGGGCCGTATGACAAGCCTCCTTCTGCACACCGGTCATCAGGATCTCGTCATGGGTCACCTTCACATTCTCCACATGGGAGTAGTGGGAGTTTCAGATAGGGACATGTTATGATGTTTATTCATGATACATTGTATTTTGTTCATAGAGCCTGCGGGCTTCATTTTTATGATACATTATGACATTGTGATGTGACGCTTTTTGAGTGATATATATATATATATATATATATATATGATTTTTGGCAGCGATTCCTATGATATGCAGTTCTATTATGATTATGCAGCCTTTATTTATGCTTGTGTTCTATATGATGTGTTATTGTCTATCTGATATGCATATGTTATGGATGATCATAACTACATTTTGATGTTTTTTATGTAGCTTATGATGTGATGTTGATTCTATGTGATGATGTATGCATTTACTTTCTATGATATCAATGGATGTTATGCATGGATTTGATGTTCATGATTATGAGATGCAAAATGATATATTTATTTACACTGCTATCTATATGTGATGTGATATGTTTGATGATGGTGGATGTCATGTGATGCATATATTCCCAACTGTTATGTACATGCATTGCTTTTGTTATGTAATATTTGATGATGAATGCCTATGATGCCATTATTTCCTAGATATGATAGATGGCCATATTTTTTTATTTTTGAAATGCAAGATATATGTATGATTTACAATGTATGATATTTACATGATGTTTCTAACATGAATGCATATGCAGGATGCTTTATATTTTTGTGTGCCACATGAATTTGTCATAATGCAAGAAAGAAGAAATGTTAGTGTGGAAAGAAAGATGAATAATAAAAGACATGGATATTAGTATCAACAATCTTCGATGTTTCTCCAAACCAAAAAAGGCTTTGCACTTAATCATCATTGGGAAATAACTAATACAAATGGAGAAAAACACCATGATATGACATAGATTAAGGTGTGCAAGGTCATCCACCTGCTAACAACAGACAATCGCAGACAAGGAATGTCCTAACTCATACTAAGGGCACAATTTCCCCAATATTTTTGTCAAGACAAACCATAAACAACAAACAATAAAAGACGGGTCATGATACACAATCACTCTTCTAAATCCCTCATTGGACATCCTTGAGGAAACTAGTAACATGACTCAAAAATAAAATTTAAAAGATAGTCGACAAACAATAGTCAAAGAAAACAAAATACTGATACATCGTTGCTTCTCTAAATCTTTCATGGGACATCCTTGAGAAAGCTAGTAACAAGATTCCAATGATAAATTCGAATGAAATAATAAGATAAATAAGCCACAAAGTCAAAGCCAGTAAAATTATTTGCCAAAACTTGATTTGTTTATTTGATTGTTTTGATTGATAAGAGGATTGATTGATAGAGCCTAATTTTAGGAGAGACACATACTAGATAATACATTGATTCTAGTTTCGATGTTATGACTATTTGTATAATGCATGACAAAAGCTTGGTTTTAGAAAGACATGTATTGTATAAGATGTTGAGTCTGATGTCGTTGATGTGTTAACTTGTGTAGGGCTATGATGATTATTCGCCTATTGTTTGTTTCCATGAAGGACACATCCTGTATAAGACATAGGTTGATTGTTTTGATGATGTCTGTTTTCAAGAATGACACATCCTGTAGCAGATATAAGTTGATTGTTTTGATGACGTATGTTTTCAAGGACACATCCTATAGCAGACATAAGTTGATTTGTTTTGTTTGTTTCTTTGGCAATTTGTTTGATTTGACTTGATGACATTATATGACTTGTTCATCTTTTTTTTTTCATGAACTGATGTGTTGCGCTGACAATTGACTGTGTGTGATGAGGAACCCTAAAGGACTAACCTAGTGCGGCCTCGGGGGCTCATTGATTGATGGCCTTGCCTACATTGTACACGCAGAAACCTCGTAGTTCAACTAGACTTTGATTGACAAGAATGACTGAGAAACACTTGAATTGTATGAAGATATTTGACATGTGTGGTAGTGTTCATGTGACGAACCCTAATGAACTGACCTAGTGCGGCCTTAGGGGCTCATCGATTGATAGCCTTGCCTACATTATACACACAAAGACCTTGTAGTTTGACACAACCAATGACCTTGTCATATAGACAAATGGATTGAATCATGATTTTATATAGACAAACCTAAAAGGATTGACCTAATGCCTCGGAGGCACATCGACAAATGGCCTTGTGTATGTCCAGTCGTAGAGGCAACATAGTTCGACAAATGACAAAGACTGACACATGCGACTGACTCTGACTCTATTTTTTTGGATTTTTGACATGTTTTGATTTTTTTGTCTTTTTGAAGTTTTCTAATGTTTTATTTGGATTTTTTCAGGACATTTTATGATGTTTTTGGATTTTTTTAGGACATTTTGTGATGTTTTTGTATTTTTCACGATGGTTTTACGTCTTTAAAACAACCAATGTAAGAACCAATATGACATAAGTCAAGTGCTTTCCTCTAGGGTATAAGGCCAATTGATTATGAATAGGATGGGATGGGGGATATGAAGTACACTCGATGTCAATTGTTCCAAGCTATGGAAAAGACAACAATTTATTATGAATGGTATGTACGTGCGGTGGATGGGAAAGATATGTGATATGTACAAGGATAAGTGGTATGTATAGGGAAGTTAGATTAGAATGATAGTAGACAAAAGAGCAAAGTCAACTACACATGGTGCCTGTTTCTTAGGTTTTCACCATGGTACTTATCCAAAGTGCCACCAAAGTGGTTTTCATTATTGGATGAATTATTTCTCTTTATTATTTTTTGGATTTTTTGATTTTTTTTATGTTACCAAGATGCCTGTTTGCCAGGTTTTCACCTAGGTAACAATTCTTTTTTCATTTTTTTAAATTTTTGATAATTAAGAGAAGGCTCTTAGAAGCTATGCATAGAACTTTAGATGAAGACTATTGATAGGTGTTGACAATGGTTCTCCTTCAGAATTAAAGAGTTGATATGCTCCTAATCCAAAAGCTTATGTGACAATGTAGGGTCCTAACCAATTTGGTTTAAACTTTCCTGGTTTTTCTCTTTTAGCTTGATTCTTGGGATTTTCCATTAAGACTAGATCACCAATTTCAAAATTTCTATTCAAGACTTTCCTGTTGTAGCTGCGACGGAGACAATTTTGATATGCTTGGAGATGATCTAATGCCTTATGTCTTCTTTCATCTAGTAATTCTAGCTCATGTAGTCTTGAAACTCGGTACTCTTCGTTGTCAATATCCCCTTTCAAGGATACCCTTAGGGAAGGAATCTCGACCCCAATAGGCAAGATGGCCTCAAAACCAAATACTAAGGAATATAGAGTAGTGCCATTGGGAGTACGGATGCTTGTGCGGTAAGCCCATAAGGCTAGATTTAGCTGCAAATGCCAATCACGACCAATATCATTGGCAGTCTTTTTGAGGATTCTAATGATAGTTTTATTAGATGCCTTAGCTTGGTTGTTACCTCGTGGGTAATATGGGGTGGAAAAATGGTGTTCGATATGGAACTCTTCACAAAGATGACAAAATTTTCGGTTCTTGAATGGATGACCATTATTTGTGATTATGGATTGAGGGACACCATACCGACAAATGATATAGTTTAAGATAAACTTAGAAATCTGTGTGTCAATAATATAGGTCATCGGAATAGCTTCAATCCACTTGGTGAAGTGCTCAGTCGCAATGATAATGAACTTATGGCCATTAGAGGATGTAGGATGTATCTTTCCTATGAGATCTAGTCCCCATTGGGAAAAGGGCTATGGTGACATTATGGGACAAAGCTCCTATGTTGGTGCATGTATTAAGTCTCTGTGTACTTGACATTGACGACATTTCTTGACAAAGATATATGAGTCCTTTTCCATGGTAGGCCAATAGTAACCTAGTCTCATAATCTTCTTAGCTAAGGTAGGACCGCTAGAATGGGATCCACATGTACCCTCATGTACCCCACACAAGGTTGCTTATGCTTCATCAGTATCGAGACATCTCAATAGGGTATTGTCTAAGGAACGTTTGTAAAGGGTGTCTCTGATGATAATGTGCTTGGTTGATTTGCAAAGAAATTTCCTACATTGGTTATTAGAAAGGTCAGGGGGTATGATCTCGAAATGGAGGTAGTCATAGATGTCTTTATACCATGGGGAATTGGGACCAACAATCTCACACACCATCTCTGAATCTAGGATATCATAGGTAGGGACCAAAAGTTGTTCTACCAAAAACTTGAATTTAGGCACATTGCTAGGTATGTCCAAGAGTGAAGCAACAATAGCCATGGTGTCTTCTGCCCTGTTTAGAACGCAAGGTATTTGATGAAAGTCAACCTTGTCAAATTACTCCTTAAAACTATCTTTCATGCATTTGTAGGGAGCAAGCTTTTCATCCTTAGTCTCATAGTCATCATTTACCTGTCAAATTACGAGTTGAGAATCACCATAAACCTATTGGTTCTTGATCTTCCATTTTATTTCCATGTGTAATCCTGTCACAAGAGCCTCATATTTTGCTATGGGGTGTTGCCACAATACTGTGTCTCACTTTTGGGATGTGCTGATTTTTGCCTGAAATCATTATTTTTAGAAAAACTAATAATTTAAGTCCTCTGAGGCTCCATATAAAAGGTTTTAATTTAAGAGGGATACATAAGACCCCCTTAGATCTAAACCTCTTGGATAGAACCCCTATAGTATTAAATCATATCCATAATGGAGTCTCCTTCACAGTTATCAAAATGTTGGCAAAAGCACTTTTCTTTACCTTTTGAGGGATTAAATAACATCATTTAAAATTATATTTTTTCAAATTGTAGCCCTTGAAACTAGCTTTCCAACAAGTATAGGTTTGATATATTTTCATTTTATCATGTTTAATTTTCAATTTTTACTAAACATAGGTTTTTTCTAGAGACATTAAAGCTACTTTGTGTGCTTGAGGTGGAAAAATAGTAAACCATTGTAAAAATTTCAAAAATACTCATTCCCTAGATATTGATATCCTTGTTTCACCTAAGAAAGAAAAATTGGATTTTGATATATACACGAAAAGTTAGGTTGCACGACACACATGTATGTCCAAGTTATAATTACAGTGACTTCAAAAATTAATTTAAATAAAAATGTGCAACAAAAAATTATGAAAAAATATCCTTTCCCTAGATATTGATGTTGAGAATCTATATTCCAAAAATTAGAATTTAATCCTTTATAGAAAAAAAGTTATTTTGTACGACACAAACATTACTTTCTGAAAATGTTGTTTTCTGTCTAAAACCAGTTGTTAAAGGAGACGTTGGAATATACATGATTTATTTTGGAAAATTTGAAAAATATATATAGAATTTACACACAAATTTCCACAAATAACTAGTTCACATCATCTTCAAAAATTTTATGGTTTAGTTTCTATAGTTCTCAGAAGATGAAGATTCAGTTAAAAATATTGATGTAAATGTCCATCTTGGGCAAAAAGTGAGACACAGTATTGTGATTTCACCCTATGTTGTTGGTACATGGAAAGGAAATCTTGAATGACTTGGGAATAGAGTCAGCCTGTGGTGAGATAAACAATATACCAGCCCCTAAGCCATGATTTGTATGGGACCCATCAAAGTATAATTTCCATGTCGTGCTTGTGTTAATAGTGAATATGAACTCATTAGGAAAATATACAACTAATGGGTGATCTTCTTGTATCGGTGCATCGACCAACTGATTAACAATGACTTTTCCTTTGATAGCTTTTCTCTCTACGCACTGGATATCATATTCACTTAGTATCATTACCCATTTGGCCAGTCGTCCTGTCAATGCTGCTTTGCTAAGAAGATATTTTAGAGGATATATCTTTGAGACCAACATGGTTTGGTGGTTTAGCATGTAGTGCCTAAGTTTTTGAGTAGCAAAAACTACTGCAAGACAAGCACGTTCAATGGTACTGTAATTGAGCTCATAACCTAGCAAAGTGCAACTAATATAGTATACTGCCCTTTCATGACCCTCATCATTTTGTGCAAGCAATGCTCCTAGTGCTGAGGTGGTAGCTGATATGTAAAGAATCAATGGTCGTCCCTTGATAGGTGGCATTAAGACTGGTGGTGTGAGTAGGTAATCCTTAATCAGTTAAAAAGCTTCCTGGCATTTAACTTTCCATACAAAGGGTACTCCTTTTCTAAGTAGATGTTGAAAATGATGTGTCTTAGCTAATAACTGCACTATGAATCATCTGATGGATTGTAGTCTCCCTTGTAGTGTCCTTAGCTGACTGAGATTAGCTTGTGGAGGCATGTCTATGATAACTTTCACTTTGGCTGGATCTACCTCAATGCCACGTCTAAAAATGATATACCCTAGTAGCTTTCTTGATTTCACGCCAAATACACATTTCTTGGGATTTAGTCTCACTTTATACTCTTCTAGCCTCTAAAAAATCTTGTCTAAAACCTGTAATTAATTAGCTCTTGTCACTAAATTAGCTATAAGATCATTGACATAGTCCTCCATAAGATTGTGTATGAGGTCATGGAAAATAGTTGTCATGGCCTGTTGGTATGTTGCTCTGGCATTTTTTAGTCCAAAGGGCATGACATTCCAACAATATGTACCCCATGGATAGGTAAAAGATTTATTAGGTTGGTCTTCAATTGTAATTATGATTTGATTATACCTTGAAAATCCACCCATAAGGGATAACATCTCATATCCTGTTGTCACGTCTACAATCATGTCAATGTTCAGCAGGGGAAAGTCATCTTTAGGGCAAGCCTTGTTGATATCTCTGAAATATGTACAAATGAGGATGCCCCCTATTGGTTTTGTGACTAGTACCAAATTAGAAATCTAATATGCATAGTCAATAGATCTAATGAAACCAACATCCAACAATTTCTTTAATTCAGCCTTGACTAGTAGAGCAATCTGTGGGTGCATTTTCCTTAATTTCTATTTTATTGGTTTTACACCTGGTTGTAAGGGCAAGTGATGTAGTACAAGTTCAAGATCCACCCTTGGCATGTCAACATATGACCAAGAAAATTTGATTTTTCTCTATGTGAATAAGTTGTGAAATTATGGTTGTTATGCTTCTATTAATGATGTTGCAAAATAGACTAGCCGGGGATTCTCTTCAGTACCTATGTTGACCTCCACAAATTCTTCAACTAACATGGGCGACTTTTCTTAAGCAACTGGGAGAATGTTCAAACCTCCATCCGTAGGTTCCTCAGAGAGGTTTTTGCCTTCAAATGCATCCTTATTTTTTTCTTTTTCATTGTCTAAAGGTGCCTTTCGGTCTTCACCTAAAGACTCATCATTTTTATCTTTTTCATTCTTTTTTCTTATTTTTGTGACTGGAGGGTTGAAAAGATTCCCCAAAATATGCGATGTTGTCCAAGTCTATGGTAAAACTATCCTTATGATCCCCACTAGGTATGCCTTCTCGTAGTCCTAGAAACTCAGAAATTGCTTCGTCATTCTCGAAGACATCTAAGACAGGTGTGTCCTATTGGTCCCAATCGATGAGCTGGGGGTATACTAAGGGCATGTCATCATTGGAGGTGTCAAAGTTCAAAGGGTTCAAGGTAAAAGTTGAGTTGTTCACATAGTCACAAAGGTTTCTTACCAAGTCCTTGCTCTTTTGCTTAAATCTAGGTGGATTCTAAGGTGGGCCTAATGCCAAGGTGTGGTTATCTGAAGTGGATTTGTCAGGTTCCCAAGAGGTAGGATCAAGAGATTCCCAATAATAATGTTTAAACCATTCCTCTTTTGTCATATTCTTTGGTGGATAGGAATTCAATGGATTTGGGGAGGATTTAAGAATTAAGTCAAGTTCTCCAAAATTTTTATCAAGGTCCATGAAAGAGGTGGAGGATAGGGAATCCCATTCATATTCATTAAAGTTAGGGGAATCACAGTAGGGTTGGTCAGATGGTTCGTCAAATGTCTCAACATCTTCTGAAGCACTTACTTCCACTAGTAAAGGTGATGTGGTACTAGGAACACCAATCTGGATCAGTTGAAACCCAAGCCCTAGGCCGTTCGACAATTTAGAAACAATGATAGGTTTCGTCCTCCCATCCTGATGTAAACCTAAGCCACTATGTCCATTGTATCCCTTGCTCTGCATTATGGTAAAACATTTACAGTATTGATCTGTAGGTATTTGAGCAAGTGGAGGAGGTTCTTCATTGTTTTCTCTATATATCCAGGAGGTCACATCATCTTCGTTGATGGCTTCTTTACTCAATTCTCCCCATTTTGTGAATGTTGTTGTGGGAGGGATGTGTATGGTGACTACTAACTGTCTCCTATTTGTTGTAGGTAAGTCGTATGATTTAGGAGGAATTAGATGGCTAACATAATAAGATGTCTTCATGTGATATTCTCTGCAACCCTTGTCTTGGATCTTGACCCTAGGAGTGGAAGGTAGTGATGATGGATTGAATGTTTTAGAGAGAGTGGATGGATCGACATAGTGAGATGAATTGGATGATGAAGCTTCTTGGTTTACAAGCACTTGACATTGGGGTATCTCTCGTAGATTAGTAAAATATTGGAAAGGATTTGGGTCACGATCTATTGTAATCTTAGTGACATTGTAGGGGAATTTTAGACATTGATGGTAGGTAGAAGGGACTACCTTCGTAGCGTGAATCCATGGTTTTCCTAATAGAAGGTTGTATGGGAGGGTGAGATCCAAGACTTGGAAGTTTGTCTCCATAACTGCATGACCAATTCTTATAGGAAGTGTTACAAACCCCTTTGATTTTCATTCTTCATCATTATAAGCTTTAATGACAATGCTTTTGGTGGTGTCTACACATGCTTATGAGAAACTTAAAGCCTTAACTAGTTTTAAAGTGTAAAGATTTAACCCCGCTCCTCTGTCTACCAAGACTCGTCTAACTTTGGTTTTGTGAACAAGGACTTTAAGGTGTAATGGGTCATTATGATTTATCTTCTTGGTTGCATAGTCTTGTTTGGAGAAGGTAGCATGATGATCATTGGTGTGATATCCTAATGTTTAACCTATTCTAAGCAACTAAAATGCCATGGAAAAACATAAAGAAACACCTCAAGATTAGCCTAAGAAATTTGTAAATGCAAAGAGGAAAAGTGTAATATGATGCTAAATAGATATACCTCCCTTTTGCAGCTGAAACTCCTTGGTTGGCTCTTGATTTTGATTTGGTTTGTATGCTCCTTGATGGCTTTTGATACAACTAAATGCAAGATTTAACTATATGCTTGAATGTAGATGCAAATGGATGAAATTAATGGCTAGATGAGTGCACAAAATGGCAGCATTTAGTTGCAAAATGGTTAAGTGTTCTTTTTTATAAAAATGCCTTAGAGGAGGGGGTATTTATAGGAGAATTTGAATTATCTAGAGAATTCAATGGTTGAGATTTATCCAACAAGGCCAAGATGAAGGGCTAAGGTGAGTTGAGGACTTATAAG
>VDFB02050910.1:42616-145682 GCA_007258455.2 Sequoia sempervirens
GAGGGCAAGGGTTTCAAGAATTCTTCATTGGAGAGCGAAAATTCTTCATTGAATCAGTGATTGTGAGACTGTGAGAGATCAGTTGAATGGTTGCAATTGAGGGA
The DNA here is from genome assembly GCA_007258455.2 of Sequoia sempervirens. Taxonomy (NCBI): domain Eukaryota; kingdom Viridiplantae; phylum Streptophyta; class Pinopsida; order Cupressales; family Cupressaceae; genus Sequoia; species Sequoia sempervirens. Next base: position 42,721 of record VDFB02050910.1, read on the forward strand.
GCTTCATACAGAAGTTCATCTGTGCTACATCAGAATTCTATTCAGTATTTTCCAGTTTGTAATAAGGGAGAAGGCTTCACATCTTGGACGCCATTTTTCAACATTTTCTTTGCTTTCAATAAAGGATCATCATCACCTACAAAGGTTGTACCATTTGCATTGGGTGGTGTGCCTCTTGGAAAGGGTGTGTGAAGGAGGAAGCCAAAACTCCTAGATTTTGGTTCATTTATTGTCTTCATTTCTGGTGTCTACCTCTTCCAACACATTTCCCCCAATTTTAGAGTGGGAGAAAGTAGATCTGAGCTCCAGGCGTGCGATTTCATCAGTTTCAGCCATTCCTTCCTGACATGTGCAAATTTCTTTATTTAAATAATCTGGAGAGTTTTGGGTATGTTTTTTGTATGCAATTTCTTTGTTTGAATTGCCAGATCTATAATGCAATTACCTTTTCTTAGATTTAGTTTTAAATTTAGTTTTATATCCATTTATGCTTGGCACACCTTCTACCTCTGTCTACAATTCTTCTTTAAAATTCATCAAAAACCAAACAAAACACAAAAATAGGCAGTTATTGTTCAGAGGTTGAGTTGGAGCCAGTTAGGCTCATCACACTGCCCTTATTTATACACAAGCGCAAGGAGTAGGGAACCCTAAAATCTCCTTGCTTTTTCAACAAGACTTGCCAACATGCAAGCCTTATTTCTAAAACTAAAACAAGATAACTGACCACCTATGAAAGCCAAAAAAAAAGGGAAAGTGCCAACTATTACATCTTGATTCTTTCTCTTTCACAAAGAATGGATAAGGATGAGACAAGAATAGAAAGAAAGCTTAGAGAAAGTGTAATGACCCTGCTCAATCTAATTGAAAAACTTCTATTTTTGACTTCGGGAATATTGTCAAACACTTTGCATACAAGGGATATGTGACTGATATAAAATTTCAGATTGCTTCTATGACACTTTCCTTCACTTAGCATCAGTAAGAATGCTTACAAATGACTCCAAATTGTCTATACAATGTCCTAAAATGAATGTGCAACTTATTTTGGCAATATTCAATGCATATATATGATCTAAACATGAGAAATGATCACCTACAACCAACCGGTATTTTATCAAATAGTTGGTATACAACTACTATGCTGATAATGACATCTACAGCCACTTGACATTATGTCAAACAATTGACATACATCCTCATACAATATTCAAATGCTCGTTACAACAATGTATGAATCTCCAATGATGAAATCGTTATTGAAATACAATCCTCAAGTACAATGCCAACATGAATTTTCCAAGACTCTTGGCTCACAATGGTGATACAAAAATAATGCCAAATCTGATATGGAAAGGCCACCCACAACAACAATACTAAACTACATGAAGAGACTAATGCATCTACTCCTTTTGAAATGCCATGAATTTGTTGATTAAGTCAACAATGAAACTATGATGAAATGATGTATCTAATTGTTATGACAACAAATGGAAAAACCTGGAAATTGTTGGTTGCCCTGGAAGAATAATTCGATTCAGCTTATGCAAGGCAGATTTGACTCCCTTGATGTAGCACCTGGACTCTATGATGACCAACAATGCCTCTCAAATTTTATTGGATTTTATTTGCTGCTCTTTGATGAAATCGCACCCCTGGTCTAGGCCACCCCTGTTCACTATTTTCAGATCTCTGTAATAAATCATAGACACCAAAAACCTCCTTCAAATTGTATGTAACATTGTCACAATCTGCCCTAGAAGGAATGCTGCAATTCTCCTTGAAGAATAGATGCCAAATAGGAGAGGAAAGAGAAAAATCGTGGCATTCTAGGCTGACTTATGCTGACTGAAAAATATCAGAATTTCTGAGAATGGTAAAGGCTGAAAATTGATTCCTTCAATAACCAAAAGATGACTTCTACCACCAAAATCGTTTTCAACAATGCTCCAAATTGAACCATACAAAAACTTGGTCAAAGGCCACAAAGTTTTTTCAATGATGCTCAAATAGAAAGTCTAAAGTGACTTCCTCCTACTGAAATAATTCAAGTGATATTTCACACCCTCAAAATTGCTTTACCAATTGAGAGTTTTTGTTCTCAATGGCCAATTGAAACAATTGCAGAAACCCTAGGCTCCACAACTGAAAATATCAAATCAATACTCAAATTTGGATGATAGGCAATGAGCTCCTCATGTCTATTTATTCTTTCCCTCAAGAGGATGACCTTCTAGAACTTTCCCAAGTCAACTTCTAGAAGGAATATTATAATATTATTTTATTATTGCACTTTAATAACATAAAATATTAACCAACTCCTAAAGTGCATTATAACATTATAATATAAAATAAAGGTTTCCATAAATAGAAATATCCATGATGATACTATGAAATCACGAAATGAGCCAACCAATCAACTGGGTACCTGCCAAACGTTCCTCTTATCAAGTCCCATTAGCCTACGAGGATTAGGAATAGGCTAATTCCTCTAAACTCCATTGCACATGAAAAATGGGACATTTCAAAAAGCATCAAGTTCACTGTTGCCTTAAATCTCAACCACATCCACCAAAAAAATGATTTGTTCTTGATTTCAAGTGGAGAGTGTTGCATGCTGAAAATCTTGATTTTTTACAGTAAACTCGACTAGGTTCATAAACTTTTTGCAAAGACTGCTGAAAATAGAATGTTGATTTTCCTTGAAAAAGCAATTTCTTTGAAAAAGATGGGACTTGGGTTTTGTAGAGAATCTTGTTCCGTAGAAACCCAGTTGATCAAATTTCGATAAAGCTGAGGATTTCCCGAAAAAGCGTGAAAAAAATAAAATTCTTGAAAACTTAAAATTTTTCAAAGTTGAAGAGAATCAAGAACAAAGTGGACCCAGATGAATGAATTTTGAAAAAGATGTCCCCCTTCCTCTAAAAATGATGCGCTAGAAGAATAAAGCATGAAAAAACAAACCTCTATGCATACTGATCTAGAAAATATGAAGAACTCTGAAAAATCACCAAGTTTTAGCCTTCAAATCTTGATGAAGAATTTTTTTATGTTTCTCCTCTCTTGCTCTTGGATGCCACCTGCAAAAAGATGTGAATAATGGAAGACAAAGCCCTCTTAAATAGGTTTTTAGGAAAAAAACGCTTTGTTTCCTAAATTTAGAACTGTGAAAACCCTTCTGGAGCAAGTGCATTGAACTTGGACACTTTTTTTTTTAATGTTGAAAGATGAAATTTGGAAAAAATTACTAAGGCATGGAGCTTTGGACGCCTTTGGCTAGTAGACTTAGCCATTTCCTTGAAACTTCTGATCTTTGATTTCCTGATGCCAGATTGATCCTATGAATTGGTTGAACGATCCATCGTGAAGCTTGACTGAATTTGATGAGATCATCCTAGAGGCAACTTTGGCTAAAAATATCATTTGGGCCCTCAAAATACTGGGTGCCCTTGGATAGTTGGGGTGCCCATGGCTACCAGTATTAGCCATTTTTCTATTGTTCTTCAATTTTGCATGTTTTCTGATCTTCTGATGAATTTGCAATTCCGGGAGCTAGAATGACTTGATGAACTGGTTGTTAGATGAGTTGGATAACCTGATTAATTTTGAGGGGGGTCTTCTGGATGCTGCATCTCTTGAAAAGTTGATTTGGGGGGTCAAAAGCTTGGGCACCCATCTTTTGAATTTTTCAGTTTTGCTCATGTTTTCACCTTCATTCAACCTGTGATATCTGATGTTTGACAAATCCGATGAGCTATCTGTTGAATCCATTGAAGAGCTAGACTAAATCTGAAGAAAAGTTGCTAGAGACTGCAAACCCTAATTTCAACTTTTAAGCTCTCAAATATTTGGATGCCCTTGGCTAGCTAGGAAGCCCATCACTCCCAGACTTAGTCATTTTCACGAGATTTCCATTTTCTCAACTTTGACCTTCCAAGTTCTATCCTTTATTTGATCTACAACTGTTGGCGACTGATGAATCTGACGATCAAGTTGAGATATACACTGGATAACTGGCAGAATTTTGAAGAATATGAGCATATTTGCAAACCTTAACTGTTGAGTTTGAGCCTCCAAAACCCTAGGTGTCCCTGTCTAGTTGGGGTGCCCAAGAATCCTAGAGATAGTTTATTTTATGATATTTTCATGTTTTCCAGTTTGCTTCTCTACACATACTTCTCCATTCAATCTCGAATTCCGGCTGACTGATTGATCCGATGACCATGCTGATGGATTCAATGCAGAGCCTGTTGAATTCTAAGCAACATTGTCTAGGAAACCCATACCTTAATTCCATCAACTGGTGTCTTGAAAAGCTAGGCGCCCTTGGCTAGCAGGGGCACCTTTACTTGGCAATGTTAGACAAATTTCAACATTTTCCCTTCATCCCTCATGTTTTTCATTGCTTTGATTGTCAAAGACTGAAAAAATTCTAAGGCATGAATGGCTAGGCACTTTGAGTGGGCAAGGGTGTTTGGCATCTCCAAACTTAACCATTTTTCCTTAATTTTCAAGATTCTCCAGCCTCCTTTCGTTGTTCTTTATTCCTCGAGCAACTTTCACCATTGAATGATCTATGCAATGTTTGAGACTTCGAATCTGACACCTGAAAGGTGAGCAACCTCCATTGATGACCTTGGTGATCCTGATTTGGTTTCAGAGAAAGCATAATAGACCCACTAGGGCAAAACTGATCTTTTGACGATTCTGACTGGACTAGCCTGATGAGAAAATATTTTGAGCCAATCAAAATCAGTTTGACCCCCTAAAGTTAGACTTTGTATTTTTAGAAAATTTTGCCAACATCCATTTGAGAAGAAATCCAAAAAAGTCTATTTATAGAAACTTTCTATTTTCAAAAAAATTCCTAAAATTTAGGGTAAAAAAACTAAGATTTTGGTTTTGTAGACAAGGTTGTTCTGAGCAGATGCAGATCCTCAGATTTTGAAAATTTTGAGTTTTTGAGAACCATGCATGACATGCAAATTTCAATTTTTTGACCTTTTTGACAGTTTTACATGAGACTGCCATTTCTTCAAAATGCCTGTGTAGCAAAATTTTTAATTTGGGGTAAAACATTTGGCTCTGTCTGCGGACCATGTCGAATACTTACGACATAGGAGAATGTAATATTCCCCCTTATTTTCTCAATTTTTAATCAGCACCAAACACCATTGTTAGCATTAGCTCCAAATAATAACCAGCTTGAAAAGTAACCCTTCACCTTTTGATCACCAAGATCCCAATGTGGGCGAGGTGAGAGCATACGATGCCGGGGATCGTTAGCAATTGGAAGAGAATTACAAAGCTGCTAGGTGGCTAGCCAACCATGAAATGAAAGTAATTACAAGAGTAGGCGGATAAATGACCATAAGGTCAACCACTTATTCAGTGGGAGAAAAACAAATTACAAATAATGAGGCAGCAAGCCGACCATGAATCCAATCTACCACGTATTCAGTGGGGGGAATTATTAAACTTAAATTGTTGAAATATAAATGCTTCAACCACTTATCCAGTGAGAGCTAAATACAAAACTTAATTGCAACAAGTAAATAAATGACTGTTAGTACTACTAACCAGCCTTACAATAAATGAGTTTCAGTTGCAAAACATGTCAGAATAAAGGCCAAATACAACCAATGATTAAGGACATTATCCTTAACTCTTTACAATGATTACAATCAGATTTTAGCCTCTAAATATCAAAAAATCAGAATTACTTCAAGTCTAATTAGAAACAGTAAACACATAAAATCAGACCAGCAAGTAAGAAATTCACCAATATGGATGCAACTCCTTCAATGCAGCTTTGGAAGACTTCAAACAATAGTCAAATGAAGCCTCTAACCAAAGTGTCCAAAATCCAATGAACAAATAGTGCCAAAATAGCAGCAGAGACTTGGCACAAGTCCCAATGCAACCAACAATGAAGTGGTATGGCCTCCAAGAAGGTCGACCTCTTCTAGAAAAATCAATACTCATAAATAAATTCCATAAACTTGCAATTCTAGGTGCCCTTCACAGTAGAACAACATGAGCCACTACCAAGAATGAAATAAAATCGATGGCAAAGTTATCAACATAAATCTCCTTCAACCATGATGTTCAACAACAGAAATAAATAGATTATACAACAACAATCTATTTATAAAATTCAAAAATTAAGTTCAATCTGCACCTCTGTGTGAAGTGCAGTCTTCAGTCACCATCTAGGAAGCCATAGTTTCAAGCCCGAAGAATGGCATAGAAAGCTAGAAGGTGCGCAACCTTCGTAGCAAAGTCTAAACTCAGTTCAACAGTATAACATTACTAAATTTTCCAAAAGATCCTCAACACTTAGCAAAGCATCAATATATTGGCACAATTGGGCGATTGAAGCAACCTGTAACTCCAACCAAGAAAGCTCTTCAACTTCTCCAAGGGACATCCACCTCAAATAAAATATTTAAAACTTCTTTAGGCTCTTTCCCAAGTTGTCCCACTTTGAGGAAATATTAAAACATTAATAAGACATCAAATGCATTAGTAAGGCATCCATTTATGGCCCCAACTTTAAAACAAATTTGAATTCATCACCTAGGCATGGGGATACAAACTCAAAATAAAAAATTAACTAAGTGTTGAAACTAAGTCCAATGAAGCAACTAAAACCAACGCCCAAAATTGATTCTGCAAGATTGCCATAAATAACATGATGATCTGGGCTGAGCTATTGATAATTCCACTACCAAAAATAGACTTACTAAAAATAGCAAGTGCCAAAAATAGTAAGTTCATTTCAAACTTAATAGAATACCAGACTTACTATAAATAGTAAGTGCCTAGAAAGGTTGACGGATTTAGATGCATGTCACACCACCTTGGAGATCTTTGAAAACCCAAAAAAACTTAGAAACCTTTCTTGCATGCAAGGAACCAGAAAGCAATGCATGTCATTTTCTCAACATGCATGTTATCTTATCTTGAAGCTCTCCAAAAACCTAGAAAGCTCCACCAGACATGCACCAAAAAACTCTCACATGCAAACCTTCAAAACCTCCTATGAAAGTGGAAACCCTAATTTTCTCAACTGATTAGCCTATAGGTTTCTAGAAATAGGCTAAATCCAACTGAAGAGTGCAAGGCTAAATTTGGGACATTACAGTCAGCCCTTCCCAAAATTGCTTGTCCTCAAGCAATGCCACCACACTCCAAGGAAAAATATTGATCCATACTTTGCCAAGCATGAACTTTGGATTCAAAGTCCAACTCTAAAAATACCCACCACGTTGATGCTGCATTTCACTGATCATACAAACATGAACAACATACCAAAACTACACTTTCCTCCTTTGTAACCCGGATAGGTTACGAAACATGTTACTTGAACTAAAAGGCCAAGAGGAACTAAATTCAAAACATAGCAGCATCACACACCCAAAATTCTTTGAGGAGTCAAATTCTTCAATGCCAATGTCTAACACATTACCGAGCCATAAGAAAGGTAGTCTTCTCAACTCAAAATCATGCTCCTCATCATAACTCCTCATAGCATCAAATAGAGTCACAACAACATTTCTGACTCTTCCAACACTTCTTGCAAAGAGGAAAACAACTCTTTGCAAAATTTCCATGAACACATCCTCAAAATTCCATAAGGATGTATAATGCCTCCTTTGAAACAAATTGATAAAACTGGGAAGACTCCAAGAAGAACTCACAATTTTCACTTCAAGAGTCTCAAACTGGTGAACCAAATCAGTTAAAAGCTCGCTGCCCCAAACATTAGTATAGGAGAAAATGCAGAGAAAGCCATTGCTTAATGTTGGAGAACATCCCATACACGAATTTTGGCTGCACTGAATCCTTCCCTTTCTCATTTAAGGCCCAAAATTAGTCTTAATAGGTGACTGGAAGGTCTGAAAATGAATACACCAACTACCTATCAGATTTGATTTAGTCATATTGAGATCTGATTTATGGAAAATCAACACCCCATAAAGTAAGCAACAGCTGTTACATGAAAAATATTCAATAAGGTAGGCATAACTGCTCATGATCAAGGCTGGTGGCACTCTTTTCGAGGGTCCCATCACCACTAAAAAAAAAAACTTCTAATCACATTACCTTTCCAAACCACCATTTTTTGATCAGAAATTACCATCCAAATGCTGATAAAGAAGGTAGCAGCACCTCTGGTACTGAAACTTTGGCACTTATCACCCCAACATACCTTCTTAACAATGTGTCCAGGATCCCAAATTAAAATGCTTAACTGAAAACAATCACCAATACTTTGGTCAATGATCATAACAACTTTCTGAGTACTTTGTGTTGATTCCTCCTTTTTAAAATTTTCATTATTTTCTAATTGTTGAATAATGCCAGGATCCCAAATCATTAGCATTGAAGAACCATTTCTTAGACGGAGAACTACTCTTACTTGGACCCTCTGATCCACCTGTTCCATCTGAATCATCACTTCTTGGAACTCCAAGAAGTATTCAACAAATGTGAGTTCGTTGAAGAAATTGAATCCAAAGTCATGAGACATGAATTGCCGAAAAGATTCCATGAATCCCTCATCGAATTCAATTCTGAACTCAATTATTTTGAGAGAAAACAGTGCAAGAATAATTTCTGAAAGGAACCTTATGAGCATTTGCATCAAATAATTAATGAATTCCTCATCAGAACGCTAGCCTATTCTTTTTTGTTGATCAAGGGAAATATCCTCATCCCTTCTTGATTCTTGATTTTCCATTCCTTGCAAAATGGATGAACTAGGAGCAGTAGTAGGTTCATCTTTATGCATCTCATGTATCAATTCTCCACCACTGGGAAATGTGTTGGAGTTTCTCCTTTCTTCAATAGTTTATGAAGAACTTCCCTCATCATTCTCAAAGAAAGGATTTTCAAAAGACTCACTAGCACCTACTTCATACAAAGGATTATCAAAGGCCTGGAAAACTTGCTGATGTGAATTTGGATTCTCCGTTTTTTCAGGACAACGTTCCAAATCAAAAGTTTCTTGTATGAGATCAAGCTCATCAAGAACTTTCTAAATCTCTTCAGCTCTCCTTATGTTTTCTTGCTCCCATGAAAATTGAGCAGCAAAAATTTTATTTTTTGCTTCTATTAAAGCTCATGTACTTCTTGCAATTTGGCTTTAGTTTTCTCATTCCACTCCAATGCCTTGTCAACAATTTTAGCAACGCTATCTTTATCACGAATGATGAGCAAAAGACTTGATTTGAACTCTTGCAAGGAATTTTTAATTGACTTCATATCAGCAATAGGAATGCAACATATATCTATATTTTTTGGCACATTATAAATCAGATTTTCCACTTGCCAATGAATATCATCAAGTTTGGATAAGACTTGAATTTCCTTTTCAGTAGTTAGTGAACTTTGACTGCAGTCTTCATGATCTGGTTGAGATGATTTAGTGCTGCCATGATGTATAAAGATTTCAAAAATCCTTTTAGTTGTACTCCTCAAATTGTCACACATTTGATGTACACTTTTCATCATCTCATCCATGGTACCTTCCAATTCATTAGCTTTTTGCCTCAACTTGGCTTCAAGCAAAGTGAATTATGTTTTGTGATCACTAGAAGCAACTTCCTCTTTGTTGTCCTCAATGCATGAATCAACATTTGTGATGGAAGAATTTTCCACTCTCACCTTCTTAGTTTTTTCTTGCTGTTCTAACCAGAATCCTCCTAAATTACAAAGATGTAGAAGAAATTCATTACGATATCATCAATTGAAGACATATTTTCAGTTTCTATGGGTGTAGTACTAGAATTTTCATCACGAGTCTCCTTAATTTTCATCATGATTCTCCTCCGTAATAGCTTGTCTTCATTAATGACTTCGTCATCCATGAGCTTCCTCATTCATGTCATAATAATTATATCGTCACCTCAGCCAATACCCTTGCATCATCCTGTCAAATCGGTAGAGGTATAAGATCTTCAAGTGATCATGGAATGGAAGTAAGTACAAATTTTTTCTTTAAATAAGTACTTATTTTTGAATAAAATATGATTGATTGGCAAGAGTTTCCCTTCCCAATTTAGTAAATTGAGCCACTTGGTGATTAATTATTAAGTACGCTACTCTTTTTGTGGCCCTTCATGCAAATTGAAATTATTACACAACAAGCTCTGAGCAAGAGTAGAGTAAATGATTACAGTTTGATCATATTTTTAAAAATATCAGTGCACAAGTCCTTGGCATTATTGATTTTTTCAGCAGGGTGGTAAGTAAGAGACAAAAAAATGGGCAGTACAAAGAAGAAATCTAAGCCGGCTTCTACAAAAAAGCTGTTGGGGTTAAGTAACATCTTTCGGCTATTTGAAGAAGTGGGCTAGTTGGATTTCGTTAGGAAATTTGAAGGGTATAATGAAAAGATGGTGAATGCATTTGTGGAAAATTACTCTAATGGTCAGGTGATTTTGCATGGGAAGCGTTTCAAGGTGAGTTCAAAAAATTTCTCTTCTATTTCAGGGTTAGAAGATTCTGGCATTAAAATATCTGAAACCACACAAACCACATATCAAAAATTATCAGAATTGTTTCTTAGATAGGGAGATCCTCAACCCATGATAGTTGTCAGTACTAGGGGACAAAATAAGGGGTTTCAACGAGCTTCTATCTTAGAACCCTGGGGTATTGTTGTTGCATGGATTATTAGATATTTTACTTGTGAAGGTCAACTCACCATTGTGGTAGGACCAACATTTCGCATGTTAACACATTTGCGGCATGGGAAGGAAAACCCTACTCTAAGGGTTAATTTGCCTCATTTCTTGAATGATTCTATTAATTCTTCAATAGACAGATACAAAACTAGTTCAGGGCCATTAAAACATCATGGGTTAATTCAATTGATTTGTAAATATCATTTCCGTAAGAAACCTAAAAGCAAATGGAAATTTTTTTTGGGGAAGTTTGATATGCTTACATAAGGAAGGAAGTTAGAATTAGGAGAATCTTCAAAACAAGTTGCTTCACCTTCCGGAGCAACCTCCCCCGAAGACCCTAAGGCTCCTAAACCCGAAATTCCAACCATAGTTGGCGAGGAAGAGCCAGAATTTATAAATGATGAGTTTGAAACTCTAACCCAGATAGAAGCTGTAGAGATAATGAGTCCAAATGTGGATACTCACCTTGTTAAGAAGAGGAAAAGAAGAACTATTATTCTAAATGATCCAAATATTTTAAATTATCAGGATACTCCTCCTTTAAGGCGAAGTAAAAGATTATCCTCTGGATCTACAGAAACCCCAGCACAGAGTAAAGAGAATAGGTGAAAATCTAAAAAAGAAAAAGAAAAACTTGGAAACTGAGGAGTCAATTCACCAATCCTTAGAAAAAGAAATGTCTGTTGAAGAAGTACATTTTCACTTGGTGTTTGAAGAAGAAGCTGTAGAACAAGAAAAATAGGAAATAGAAAGGGGAAAATCTTCACTTTCTATGGAGGTTGATGACAGTATGTTAGGAAATTTGTCTCCAGTCATTAATAAAGCTGTTAAAATTGTTGAAACTAAAAATATTAACATACAATTGGAAAAAATGAAATTAGAGATAGAAGAGTTAAGAAGTCAGTTGCATGAAAATAATGAAAAGATGGAATTACAACAAGATGAAATAATGGTGTATAAGACTGTAATAAATGAAAGGAATCAAGAAATTCAAGATTTAAAGTTGGAAATGCAGGGAAAAGATACATCTATTAGTGAGCTACAAATAAAAATTTAGAATTGTGATAAGGAAAATAGGATACACAGGGATGGATTAAATAAAGAAATTCATAATTTAAAAGGAAATTTTATGCTCATGTTTTATGCCTTTGAAGAGGAAAAGAAAAGACAAAGAATAATTAAACACTTCTCTTAGTAAGATTGTAGAATTAGAGTAGGACTTGTAGGAAAGCACAAGTAAACCAAAGATGGTATCCAGAGAAGTTCAAACAGAGCCAACAGTAATTGAATGGTTCCAAATTTAGATTCCTCCATTATTAATGAAATGGATGCAACAGTGCTATTTCCTAAGGAATGCACAAGTTGAGAATAACAAACTGAAAATGGAAATGGTGTTATTAAGAGAAGCATTTCATAAAGCTTATAAGGGGAAACATGATGCATGTCAAATATCTGAATTTCTTTTTATCATGTAGGAGACCATCCAGATTGTATTCAATGTTTTTGAATGAATAATGTTTTAGATTGAAATTGCTTAGAATTTACAATGATCAGCCTTATGAACCTAATGATAAAGAATTTGTTAAAACATTTGCAGACTCAAAGCCCGAGGAGAAAGATATGCTCTGTGAATTCTTTACCCATGATATTTTGTTAGAAAAGCATACTGATTTCTTTGGTAATCTTTTTGTGGGGGAAGTTCAATTAAGATCTCTTTTTCTACTATGCGGAATCAAATCCATTGGCAAGAACGTAATAAAGAATATGTTCAAGCAGAGAAAAAAATAGGAATTCAAATGAGATCTCCAAATAGTAGACCAACAACTTTTAAAAAGACATTTGTAGCTCTTTTGCTGGATGAGAAAATGAAGGAAAGGTATGATGATATCCTTCGAGTTTGTTATGATATCCTTCGAGTTTGTTATAATCATTTCATAGAATAGGGGCAAAAATTGGTTGGCAAGGCTTGGCATGCATGCGAAGAGAGATATACTCCATTGCCTATATATCTAAAGAAAAGAGAAGTGATCTCTCCTCTTGGTATTAGATGGTCCTGCAGAAGAGCAGATGCCTTGGCCAAAATTTTATGAGATCTTAGAAAAAAAATGGATAGGAATGAGGTACAAACCTCCTTTACTGCTATATCCAACCCCTGCTTTCCATATTAATACAGATCAGGATGACCGAATTTTCAATGAATGGAAATTGGGAGTTGCTTTTCATGGAGGTTTCCAAAATTCCCCTGTAAACTTTGATGTCACAGCAAATGATTTGTATGATATTAGTGCAAAATATGAAGAAGGGAGTAGAGGCAAGAGTTATAATCAGGGGATAGGAGGACCTGCTAAGAACTAGGAAGGGGAGGAAATGATGAGGTAAAAATAACCTCATCATGATAATACCATAAAGACCTAGTTCATACATACAAATCTTTATCCTCTGCCAATTAATTAAATCTTAGGAGAAATAATTGCTTAATTTTAGTGAGAACTTGTATAAACTTTATTTCTTTTGATTTCTTAAAGTAATTTTCCAATACAAATTTAATGGGTTGTTTTAAGTGTTTTGTAGATAATAATCATTCAATCAAAGTTATAGATTGATGCATCCAACTGGCACGTGCTCCAAAATAGGCAGAAGATATATGCTAGAAATATGCTTTGAAACTTCAAGGTGATGGACCGAAGATGTAGTTGTTCTTAAAGTTGTTATTTCTATTATCCTTTGAATTAAAAACTTTATGGCTCGACTTGAGCCTCTTAAATACTGTGTAATGGGATACGAGTTATCCATAGATCTATTCTAGATATTTTCAATGGTTATCTATACCATCTGAAATATAGGATGTAGTTACAGTTTCTCTATAAAAGATACGATCTTTAGAAGCAAGATATACAGTGAAAAGTAATGATATACTATCAGAATATTTCCAAGGTTTATGAATAAAGAGATTGTTATCTAAAATTATGAGTTATGAGTCATGGATGAAAATTATGATTGATAGAAGTGTTTCTGAAATAGCTATGAATGTAAGCTGAGAATGAATGTGTTAACCCACGAGTTGGCCACTCGACAGGAATAGATAAGTGTTCTCTTTTATTATAATGATGTTCTGTAGAGAGTCATTAAGTTTACTGTTATGAAATTTTAGTTCTAAAGTATTTATTATCTTTCTACTTCCGTAGTTTCTATTACTAATTGACAAAATCTTTATTGTTAAGAAATTTTTTTATGGATTGCTATAAGTTTTTTTGCTTTTATAATTTCTCAGCTTCTTAGTTTAGTCATTTCTATGCTTTTCAATTTAGTCATTATGCTTTCTAAATTAGTTTACTTACACTTACAATTCAAGCATTTTTTGTTTTCTTAGCAATAAATTACTTTACATTTTTATAGTTAAACAGTTTGAAGTTGGGATTAATCTTAAGTTGTTCTTAAAAGTTAGGAAACTTGAGGGAGATACTCTAGACCTCTTCTTTTGAAGATTGCCTTGAACACTACCCGGTCGACAAATTGAATATTATATTCTAAAGTAATGGGACCTAATGATAGCCTATCAATGATCTTAACTAAATTTGACATAGAGTATGTGAAGCATAAGACAGTCAAAGGACAAGTGATCATAGACCAACTAGTAGAAGCACCTATGTATGTAGAGAACCCTTTGATATATGAATTTCTTGATGAATCAGTGTTCCTTGTCAATACAATAGATCAATGGAAAATGTAATTTGATGGATCATTTACCCAACATGGATTAGGGACAAGTATTCTTTTTATCACCCCACAAGGTGATTGCATCCCAAAGTCATACAGGCTATTGTTTCCATTTACTAACAACATTGTGAAGTATGAATCCTTAATAATGGGTCTAAGGATAGCAGTTCAATGGTAGATACAAGAGTTGAAAGTCTATGGAGACTCATGGTTGGTTATCAATCAAGTCAATGATGACTACCAAACCAAGGATGTTAAACTCACTCCTTATAAGGAGATGGAAGAGAGTCTCAAGGACCTTGTCATTGATATAACTTGAGCAGATTCCATGCATGAACAATCGAGCAACAAATACCATGTCGACAATTGGATCATTGTTGGACATGTCACACAACATCCTTCAATGGGAATTATTGGTAGATAAACTTCTCGTACTGGCTTTCGAAATCCCATAATCTGAATTTTCATGTGTAATCATTGGTCTTGGTTCTCGGTGGTATCATGATATATTCACCTACCTTAGCTAAGAAGGAATCTCAATTTGTGATCCTAGGTGACACCCTTTAACGTAGATGCATCGAGGGGACATTACTATGATGCCTTAACCAAGAGGAAGCCTTGACCGCCTTAAAAAAAGTATATGATGACATATGTGGTTCCCATTCTAGTGGTATAACTTTAGCTAAGAAATTGTTTAGGATGAGGTATTACTGGCCAACCATGGAAAGAGAAGCCCATCTGTATGTGTAGAAGTGTGTCTAGTGTCAACAACATGGAGATCTTATTCATGCTTTAGCTCAGGAGTTACAACCAATGGTCACACCTTGGCCTTTATCCTAGTAGGGGATTTACCTCATAGAAAAAATTACTCCAACCTCATCTAATGGCCATAAATTCATCCTCACAGCCACTGAGTACTTTACCAAATGGGTCAAGCTTCCTTCACTACGAGTGTCACTACAAAATCTGATCACTAATGTAGAGTACAGGGTATATCGGCTAAATGAGTTAGAATTCTTGGATGAGCATCATCTTGATGCCCTTAATCATTTGTGAGTATATCAAAATCGAATGAAACAAAGCTATAATAAGAATATCAAGAATCGATCTTTCCAAGTAGGGGATTTTATCCTAAAGTAGAATCAGAAAAATCTTCCAGATCAGGATAGTAATGGAAAGTTTGATCCTAACTGGTTAGGTCCATTTGTCATCATAGCAAGCTATGGATAAGGAGCACACCAATTATCAATGCCTGAAGGTGAACCCTTGCAGGAATCGACCGATAGTCAACATCTTAAAAAAATTTAAATGTCTGGGCTTGAAGGGTGTAAATCTAAAAATACAAAAATATAAAAAAAGGTCAAAAATCCAAAAAATAAGAAAAAGGATCAAAAACAATAAAGAAAAACAATCATCCTCTAGTGAAAACCACTTTGGTGGTGCTTTGGGCAAGTACCTTGGTGAAAACCTGGCAAACAACTGCCTTGCATAAGTAAAGCACCTCCATCTATCCTTGGCTCTTTATCTTATCATTTTTTGCATTATATTTATCCATCACATCATTCATCCTATTTATTCCATCACCCCTCTATGTCCGTATCATAGCTTGATATTGTGAAGTATTGTATTCCCCTTTAGTACTACTTGACATATCCCAAAGGTCAGTTTGTCCTGCCTATATTGAGGTAGTCTATCACATCACACTGGGGGCAATTTGTTATGCATCAGATTGGGTTCTTGTATATCTTAAGGCTATTTGAAAACTTCACCAAGAATCCCAAAAACATTCGTAAAACCTCTTCAAAAATCCAAAAGCACTTGCAAAATAAAAAAAATCTAAAAACATCAAAATCTTGTATAGCTAAAATCCAAAAACATTCAAAAAATTGTAAAGTCAAAATCCAAAACATTCAAAATGGGTCAAAATCCCTAAAAAGGTCAAAACATCAAAAATCAAAATCCAAAAACTTTACCTTGTTGAACTGCATTGTCTCTAAGCTTGAACGTAGGCAAGGCCATCACTGATGTGCCCTCGAGACACTTTAGGTTAGGAGTCCATCATAATAAATTGACAATCCATCAACTATTCATATCTCATTAACAATAATCTAGGTCAGTCAAACTATGTGGTTTTTGTGTGTATAACATAGGCAAGGCTCATCTTTGATAAGCCCCCGAGGCCCCTAGGATAGTCTTTTAGGTTTGGTTCTTGGTCAAATAAGAAAATCCCAAAACATTTAAAAACTCAAAAAACACCAAAATATGGGAAAACCTTTGAAAACCCTAAAAAATCCTCAAATAACCGAACAACCAAAACATTCACATAAACTTTCAAAAATACCAAAAATAGCCTTGAAACATTTTCAAAATACCAAAAACATTGAAATATTTTAAAAATTCCAAAATCACCCATACAATTTCGCTTTCACCCACAATAAACTTCCATCTATAATAAATCAATTGTGAAACTCCTTTGGTAATACAAACAAAAAACAAGTACAACAATAAAAAAAAGTAGAATCTTTAAACAGAAAAATCAAACTCTTGATCATTATCAAACGTGTCAATCGAACCTTATATCAACAACCTTTCAAACAACTTATCAACCCACCAACATCTGATAACATGTCCTAGGATGCATCCTTCCTAAAATTTGCATTATCAATTGCAATCACTTTGGATATTGTAACATCATGAAAACAAGAAAGATTAAAGCAACTCAAAGTGATAAACTCTAATGTAATCTAAAGCTAAACAACAAAGCACAAAGGAAATTATAAATGAAACGATCTCACCATGCATCAATATAGTTCCATAAATAACCTTTATTGTCATTCTCCATTTCACCGTGATAGTATTCTTGTCCTCATATTTTCAGTATGTGTGCAAGTATAGCCTCAGTAGATGTGATAATAGAAAAATATCGAATATTATAAAACAAGTGCTCCAAAAGTAATCAGATTTCGAGAGGAGTAACAATGATGAAGGTCAGATCAATTTATAGAAAATTGATTAGTCAAATGAAAATTTTATATTAAGAGATGGACAAAAGATTTAAATTAAAAGATTCGACATGCATTGTGATAAGTGTTAGTATTGATATGAGTGATTACAAGTTGAAAGGTGGAGATCAAGATTAAATAATGATTTAATCTTTAGTTGAGAGTATTTGAAAATTAGAAGAATAAAGATTGCATGAAAAGGATAAAGATAGAATAAAGGAAACAATAGGTTCAAATGCACACATGAATGAATGAATTAATTAAAGTTATTTAATTAATAAATGTCTAAATGTATAAGAGTTAAAACTAGATAACTAACATGGTTAAGACTGAGAGTCCATTTGTCAGAGACAATCAAACATTAAATCAAGAGATGACTGACTGATTTAAATAGATCTCAAGTGAAGTGGAAACGAATAATTAGATAACTAAATGACTACCCAATTATAGAAGAATATATCCAAAATAGACTTTTATGAATTAAATGATTATTTAATTCAACATTCGACATTTAAGAATTAAATTAAATAAATAAGATTTATTTAATTGACTGAAGAAAAGATTAATGAATAATTAAAGTATTAAAGTATTTATTTAATTATAGTCGGAAATATGATTAGGATAAAGCAAATAAGAATTTATTTAATTTAAGAAAGAGGACAAACTTAATTAGTGACATAATTAAATAAAGAACATTTATTTAATTAATCAGGATTTGAATAAAGATAATATGAATTAATTAAGTTTATTTAATTAATAGAGGAATAAATGTTAAAATGAATCAATTAAATAATTAAGTTTATTTAATTAATAGATGAATAAAGGAATTTAGAGAATAATTAAATAATCAACATTATTTAATCATGATGATACGAATTATGAAGAAATTGAAGTCGCAGGCTTAGACCAAATTTCAACGTCTATATTTTGCCCCTCTATAATACAATGTCATTTCGGCGTTGTGTCAAAGAAATCCAATTAGAAACATGCCCCTCGGGAAAATTGACAATTTTTTGAAAATTTCCAAATTTTTGGAAATAGTATTGATTAATCTTACGACCAAAAGTTCAATGGTGTTGGCAGAAATCAATTTGGAAGAAGTTTGATAGGTAAAAAGGTCATCAGAATGTGGAAAATAGTGCATCCAGTTTAAAAGGTTTGAAAAATGCCACCAAAAACCCTAGGTATAAATACAAATAGGGTGAAAACCCAATTCATTTTCACCTCTCAACTTCAAAATTTGTGATTTTGTGCTTGGAGTTCTAGCCAACATATCACCTGTTCCTCGCACTTCTCATCGCAAATATCACATTTAGACGTTCCAACACCCTGCCAATGTTGGACCCCTGGTAAGTACTCAGACATCGACTCTTGAAAGTTTGGATTTCATGCATTTCTAGGCATTTATTGCAATTTTTCATCATGCATCACTTTATTTTGTACCACATATGAATATGTAATGTACGCATTTGCTTTCAAAATGTCACATTTGAAAAATTACGTCGTAGGCTAGTGTAGGCAGTTTGATAATTTCTCACATTTGTTTTTTATTGCACCACATTCATATAAATGCAACACATGTGTGATAGACAATAGCGCCTATAGGTTTTTATGACACATTTGTAATTTTAGTACGCATTTGTTTATTCGAATGGTAGTTTGATTGGGTGTGGTTTTCCATTGTACGCATTTTCATTTTTGAAATGCATTTGATTGAGAAATTGATGCATGTGATATTCTGACACACATTTGCAAATTGGATTAATACAATTGATTTTTTGCAACGCATTTGTTATAAACTGATGCATTTGACTTGCAGAAAATTTTGAAATTTTGGACTATAACATGTTGTTTGTATTCTAACATGAGGCATGCATTATGTCCTTGTAGGTTGTATTGGATCCGATCTATACAAGGTAGTCAAAACCATTGACTTTTGACTTCTGGGACTAGTTGTGAAGCGGGGAGAAATGGTTCCTTTGGCACTTGGGTCTACATCATGTCACCTTTATGCTCACTATTTGGGCAAACCAAGGTCTACTGACCGCTCTTTGTGAGTGGTGGCACTCTGAGACATCATCATTTCATCTACCTATAGGTGAGGCTACTGTGACCTTAGAGGATGTATATAGGATATTGAGATTGTCGATTAGGTGTGCAAGGGTTATGTATGACACACAAAGGGGTTTCACAGAGATGTGTAGATATTATCCCCATGATGACATTAGATAGTTAGGAATAAACCATTATGAGATTAGATGGCATGTTCTAGCGAAGAAATATGGTAGGATATATTGTTTATTATGTACATTGATTGGGGGGGTTGTTTTTCCTAACCACCAAGGTCATGGATTTGTAGTGGGATGGAGGGAGATGTTTGTTGTCATGTTAGAGGGATGGGTAGTATATGCCTAAGAGAGATGGGTAGTATATGCCTAGGTCCCTTGTTTTTTGGCCATGTTATATTTCCATTTGCACGATATTGCCTATAGAGAGGCACAATTTATGAGTTGTAGTACCATGCTACTGATGGTATGGGCGTGAGAACACATTGCAATTTTTCATTTGCCTATTACAACCAAGCTACAACAAGGGGATCCTTATTACTTTTTTTATGTAGGGGAAAACACCCAGACTCATGTTGGAGACATTGGTTACTACCAACATGCTATTGAAACAATGGTTCAATTCATTTAGAGACCCTACATAGATTGCCCACAATAGCCAGATGAGGATGGACACCTGCCTTTTTGTAGATAGACAGTATTTGATTGGTAGGACAATGTCCCATGTACATATTATTGAGAGGCATTTGTCAAACCAGGTTTTGAGACAATTTGGTGAGGTTCAAGATGAGCCATGAGGATGAGTGGAGTATGCTTGATCTTCCAGGGAGGTAACCTTGTGTGGACCAGAGATTCCCATCGCCACAATGAAGGTGGATATTAATGCTTTACAACTGGTGCAATGGGGATGGAGAGGCAAAGCAGCTGATTCATGCATGATAGTTACATATGATACATGGTGGGCTAGTCACAAGTCGGTTCCTTTCACTGATCCAGAGCAGGGTGCACCTATAGAGAGGCACGGGATAGGACCTCGGGGTAGGCGTGGCAGAGGTCATGGTGGTAGAGGTGGGAGAGGTGCTGGTGGAGATGGGGTAGGAGGAGGTCGGAGGGGTGGTGGTAGGGGGAGACGTGGTCATAGGGGACGAGGCCCTCATTTGTCATTCATCTGGAGGAGGAGGGAGAGGGAAAGGATATGCCCATGCTTGAGGTTGGTGGGGGAGAGGAGGATGTTGATGTTGGGGTTGGTGAGGAGGAGCATGCAATAGAGGAGGACATTCTTGAGGAGCATGCATAGGAGGAGATAGTTAGGAAGGAGGTAGAGATAGATGCTCTTGGTATGCTCGTTGGATACTAGGATGATGATGAGGGGGAGGAGGAGATGGATGACTAGGAGCAGGAGCTATGAGATAGGATTTTGGAGGATTGGGAGGATGATGGGAGAGAGAGGTCGTGATAGGAGGATACTAGTCCCGTTGATTAGGAGGTAGCAGGTCTACAAGCCCAGGTAGCGTCTCTGAAGGAGAGGATGAGGGCACTAATGGTAGAGTGAGACTCAATACAAATGGAGAGAGACAAGGCATACATGGATAGAGATCAGGCCATAGCTCAAAGACAAGAGACTGAGCAGAGATTCATAGAGATTACAACTCTTTACAGTGGGTCGGCTACAACTTTCACTCAAGAGTTAGTCAGGGCTAGTGAGAGGACCACTTATTACAGGGATCTATATGAGGGAGAGGTTCCTCCTGAGAGATGGGCTCCCAGTTACTCTTAGGTACATAGCAGGTCCTGAAGTAGGACTCAGAGTATAGAGGGGGTTGTGGGACCTCATAGGATTGGGCCATATGACAGGCCTCCTTCTGCACACCGGTCATCAGGATCTCGTCATGGGTCACCTTCACATTCTCCACATGGGAGTAGTGGGAGTTTCAGATAGGGACATGTTATGATATTTATTCATGATACATTGTATTTTGTTCATAGAGCCTGCGGGCTTCATTTTTATGATACATTATGACATTGTGATGTGACGCTTTTTGAGTGATATATATATATGATTTTTGGCAGCAATTCCTATGATATGCAGTTCTATTATGATTATGCAGCCTTTATTTATGCTTGTGTTCTATATGATGTGTTATTGTCTATCTGATATGCATATGTTATGGATGATCATAACTACATTTTGATGTTTTTTATGTAGCTTATGATGTGATGTTGATTCTATGTGATGATGTATGCATTTACTTTCTATGATATCGATGGATGTTATGCATGGATTTGATGTTCATGATTATGAGATGCAAAATGATATATTTATTTACACTGGTATCTATATGTGATGTGATATGTTTGATGATGGTGGATGTCATGTGATGCATATATTCCCAACTGTTATGTACATGCATTGCTTTTGTTATGTAATATTTGATGATGAATGCCTATGATGCCATTATTTCCTAGATATGATAGATGGCCATATTTTTTTATTTTTGAAATGCAAGATATATGTATGATTTACAATGTATGATATTTACATGATGTTTCTAACATGAATGCATATGCAGGATGCTTTATATTTTTGTGTGCCACATGAATTTGGAATAATGCAAGCAAGAAGAAATGTTAGTGTGGAAAGAAAGATGAATAATAAAAGACATGGATATTAGTATCAGCAATCTTCGATGTTTCTTTGAACCACAAAAGGCTTTGCACTTAATCATCATTGGGAAATAACTAATACAAATGGAGACAAACACCATGATATGACATAGATTAAGGTGTGCAAGGTCATCCACCTGCTAACAACAGACAATCGCGGACAAGGAATGTCCTAACTCATACTAAGGGCACAATTGCCCCAATATTTTTGTCAAGACAAACCATAAACAACAAACAATAAAAGACGGGTCATGAGACACAATCGCTCTTCTAAATCCCTCATGGGACATCCTTGAGGAAACTAGTAACATGACTCAAAAATAAAATTTAAAAGATAGTCGACAAACAATAGTCAAAGAAAATAGAATACTGATACATCGTTGCTTCTCTAAATCTTTCATGGGACATCCTTGAGAAAGCTAGTAACAATATTCCAATCATAAATTCGAATGAAATGATAAGATAAATAAGCCACAAAGTCAAAGCCAGTAAAATTATTTTCCAAAACTTGATATGTTTATTTGATTGTTTTGATTGATAAGAGGATTGATTGATAGAGCCTAATTTTAGGAGAGACACATACTAGATAAGACATTGATTCTAGTTTCGATGTTATGACTATTTGTATAATGCATGAAAAAAGCTTGGTTTTAGAAAGACATGTATTGTATAAGATGTTGAGTCTGATGTCGTTGATGTGTTAACTTGTGTAGGGCTATGATGATTATTCGCCTATTGTTTGTTTCCATGAAGGACACATCCTGTATAAGACATAGGTTGATTGTTTTGATGATGTCTATTTTCAAGAATGACACACCCTGTAGCAGATATAAGTTGATTGTTTTGATGACGTCTGTTTTCAAGGACACATCCTATAGTAGACATAAGTTGATTTGTTTTGTTTGTTTCTTTGGCAATTTGTTTGATTTGACTTGATGACGTTATATGATTTGTTCATCTTTTTTTTTTTCATGAACTAATGTGTTGCACTGACAATTGACTGTGTGTGATGAGGAATCCTAAAGGACTAACCTAGTGCAGCCTCGGGGGCTCATTGATTGATGGCCTTTCCTACATTATACACGCAGAGACCTCGTAGTTCAACTAGACTTTGACTGACAAGAATGACTGAGAAAAACTTGAATTGTATGAAGATATTTGACATGTGTGGTAGTGTTCATGTGACGAACCCTAATGAACTGACCTAGTGCGGCCTTAGGGGCTCATCGATTGATAGCCTTGCCTACATTATACACACAAAGACCTTGTAGTTTGACACAACCAATGACCTTGTCATATAGACAAATGGATTGAATCATGATTTTATATAGACAAACCTAAAAGGATTGACCTAATGCCTCAGGGGCACATCGGCAGATGGCCTTGCGTATGTCCAGTCGTAGAGGCAACATAGTTTGACAAATGACAAAGACTGACACATGCGACTGACTTTGACTCTATTTTTTTGGATTTTTGACATGTTTTGATTTTTTTGTCTTTTTGAAGTTTTCTAATGTTTTATTTGGATTTTTTCAGGACATTTTATGATGTTTTTGGATTTTTTTAGGAAATTTTGTGATGTTTTTATATTTTTCATGATGGTTTTATGTCTTTAAAACAACCAATGTAAGAACCAATATGACATAAGTCAAGTGCTTTCCTCTAGGGTATAAGGCCAATTGATTATGAATAGGATGGGATGGGGGATATGAAGTACACTCGATGTCAATTGTTCCAAGCTATGGAAAAGACAACAATTTATTATGAATGGTATGTACATGTGGTGGATGGGAAAGATATGCGATATGTACAAGGATAAGTGGTATGTATAGGGAAGTTAGATTAGAATGATAGTAGACAAAAGAGCAGAGTCAACTACACATGGTGCCTGTTTCTAAGGTTTTCAGCATGGTACTTATCCAAAGTGCCACCAAAGTGGTTTTCATTATTGGATGAATTATTTCTCTTTATTATTTTTTGGATTTTTGGATTTTTTTTATGTTACCAAGATGCCTGTTTGCCAGGTTTTCACTTAGGTAACAATTCTTTTTTCATTTTTTAAATTTTTTGATAATTAAGACAAGGCTGTTAGAAGCTATGCATAGAACTTCAGATGAAGACTATTGATAGGTGTTGACAATGGTTCTCATTCAGAATTAAAGAGTTGATATGCTCCTAATCCAAAAGCTTATGTGACAATGTAGGGTCCTAACCAATTTGGTTTAAACTTTCCTAGTTTTTCTCTTTTAGCTTGATTCTTGGGATTTTCCATTAAGACCAGATCACCAATTTCAAAATTTCTATTCAAGACTTTCCTGTTGTAGCTGAGACGGAGATAGTTTTGATATGCTTGGAGATGATCTAATGCCTTTTGTCTTCTTTCATCTAGTAATTCTAGCTCATGTAGTCTTGAAACTCGGTACTCTTCGTTGTCAATATCCCCTTTCAAGGATACCCTTAGGGAAGGAATCTCAACCCCAATAGGCAAGATGGCCTCAAAACCAAATACTAAGGAATACAAAGTAGTGCCATTGGGAGTATGGATGCTTGTGCGGTAAGCCCATAAGGCTAGATTTAGCTGCAAATGCCAATCACGACCAATATCATTGGCAATCTTTTTGAGGATTCTAATGATAATTTTATTAGATGCCTTAGCTTGGTTGTTGCCTCGTGGGTAATATGGGGTGGAAAAATGGTGTTGGATATGGAACTCTTCACAAAGATGACAAAATTTTTGGTTCTTGAATGGACGACCATTATCTGCGATTATGGATTGAGGGACATCATACCAACAAATGATATAGTTTAAGATAAACTTAGAAATATGTGTGTCAATAATATAGGTCATGGGAATAGCTTCAATCCACTTGGTGAAGTGCTCAGTCGCAATGATAATGAACTTATGGCCATTAGAGGATGTAGGATGTATCTTGCCTATGAGATCTAGTCCCCATTGGGAAAAGGGCTATGGTGACATTATGGGACAAAGCTCCTATGTTGGTGCATGTATTAAGTCTCTGTGTACCTGACATTGACGACATTTCTTGACAAAGATATACGAGTCCTTTTCCATGGTAGGCCAATAGTAACCTAGTCTCATAATATTCTTAGCTAAGGTAGGACCGCTAGAATGGGATCCACATGTACCCTCATGTACCCCACACAAGGTTGCTTATGCTTCATCAGTATTGAGACATCTCAATAGGGTATTGTCTAAGGAACATTTGTAAAGGGTGTCTCTGATGATAGTGTACTTGGTTGATTTGCAGAGAAATGTCCTACATTGGTTATTGGAAAGGTCAGGGGGTATGATCTTGAAATGGAGGTAGTCATAGATGTCTATACCATGGGGAATCTGGACCAACAATCTCACACACCATCTTTGAATCTAGGATATCATAGGTAGGGACCAAAAGTTGTTTTACCAAAAACTTGAATTTAGGCACATTGCTAGGTATGTCCAAGAGTGAAGCAACAATAGCCATGGTGTCTGCTGCCCTGTTTAGAACACAAGGTATTTGATGAAAGTCAACCTTGTCAAATTACTCCTTAAAACTATCTTCCATGCATTTGTAGGGAGCAAGCTTTTCATCCTTAGTCTCATAGTCATCATTTACCTGTCAAATTATGAGTTGAGAATCACCATAAACCTATTGGTTCTTGATCTTCCATTTGATTTCCATGTGCAATCCTGTCACAAGAGCCTCATATTTTGCTATGGGGTGCTGCCACAATACTGTGTCTCACTTTTGGGATGTGCTGATTTTTGCCTGAAATCATTATTTTTAGAAAAACTAATAATTTAAGTCTTGTGAGGCTCCATATAAAGGGTTTTAATTTAAGAGGGATACATAAGACCCCCTTAGATCTAAACCTCTTGGATAAAACCCCTATAGTATTAAATCATATCCATAATGGAGTCTCCTTCACAGTTATCAAAATGTTGGCAAAAAACCACTTTTTCTTTACCTTTTGAGGGATTAAATAACATCATTTAAAAATTATATTTTCAAGATTGTAGCCTTTGAAACTATCTTTCCAACAAGTATAGGTTTGATATATTTTCATTTTATCATGTATTTAATTTTCTATTTTTACTAAACATAGGTTTTTCTTTGAACATGAAGCTCTTTATTGTGCAGAGGTGGGAAAATAGTAAACCATTGTAAAAAACATTCAAAAAACACTCATTCCCTAGATATTGATATCCTTGTTTCACCTAAGAAAGAAAAATTGGATTTTGATATATACATGAAAAAGTTAGGTTGTACGACACACACGCATGTCCAAGTTATAATTACAATGAATTCAAAAATTAATTTAAATAAAAATGTGCAACAAAAAATTATGAAAAAATATCCTTTCCCTAGATATTGATGTTGAGAATCTATATTCCAAATATTAGAATTTAATCCTTTATAGAAAAAAAGTTATTTTGTACGACACAAGCGTTACTTTATGAAAATGTTGTTTTCTGTCTAAAACTAGTTATTAAAGGAGACATTGGAATATTCATGATTTATTTTGGAAAATTTGAAAAAATATATATATAGAATTTATACACAAATTGCCACAAATCACTAGTTCACATCATCTTCAATTTTTTTATGGTTTAGCTTCTATAGGTCTTAGAAGATGAAGATTTAGTTAAAAATGTTGATGTAAATGTCCATCTTGGGCAAAAAGTGAGACACAATATTGTGATTTCACCCTATGTTGTTGGTACATGGAAAGGAAATATTGAATGAATTGGGAATAGAGTAACCCTGTGGTGTGATAAACAATATACTAGCCCTTGAGCCATGATTTGTATGGGACCCATCAAAGTATAATTTCCATGTCATGCTTGTGTTAAGAGTGAATATGGACTCATCAAGAAAATCTGCAACTAATGGGTGATCTTGTTGTATCGATGCATCGACCAACTAATCAACAATGACTTGTCCTTTGATAGCTTTTCTCTCTACGCACTGGATATCATATTTACTTAGTATCATTACCCATTTGGCCAGTCATCTTATCAATGCTACTTTGTTGAGAAGATATTTCAGAGGATATATCTTTGCAACCAACATGGTTTGGTGGTTTAGCATGTAGTGCCTAAGTTTTTGAGCAGCAAAAACTACTGCAAGACAAGCATGTTCAATGGTATTGTAATTGAGCTCATAACCTACGAAAGTGCGACTGATATAGTATATTGCCCTTTCATGACCCTCATTGTCATTTTTTCCAAGCAATGCTCCTAGTGTTGAGGTAGTAGTTGATATGTAAAGAATCAATGGTTGTCCCTCAATAGGTGGCATTAAGATTGGTGGTGTGAGTAGGTAATCCTTAATTAGTTGAAAAGCTTCCTAGCATTTAACTGTCCATACAAAGGGTACTCCTTTTCTATGTAGATGTTGAAAAGGATGTGTCTTATCTACTAATTGCACTATGAATCTTTTGATGCATTGCAGTCTCCTTTGTAGTGTCCTTAGCTAACTGAGATTAGCTAGTGGAGGCATGTCTATGATAGCTTTCACTTTGGTTGGATCTACCTCAATGCCTCATCTAGAAATGATATACCCTAGCAGCTTTCTTGATTTCATGCCAAATACACATTTCTTCAGATTTAGTCTCACTTTATACTCTTCTAGCCTCTAAAAAATATTGTCTAAAACCTATAAATGATCAGCTCTTGTCACTAATTTACCTATAAGATCATTGACATAGTCCTCCATAAGATTGTGTATGAGGTCATGAAAAATAGCCATCATGGCTCGTTGGTATGTTGCTCTAGCATTTTTTAGTCCAAAGGGCATGACATTCCAACAATATGTACCCCATGGGCAGGTAAAAGTTGTCTTAGGTTGGTCTTTAGTTGTAATTTTGATCTGATTATACCTTGAAAATCCACCCATAAGGGATAACATCTCATATCCTACTGTCATGTCTACAATCATGTCAATGTTCGGCAAGGGAAAGTCATCTTTAGGGCAAGCCTTGTTGATATCTCTGAAATCTATACAGATGGGGATGCCCCCTATTATTTTTGTGACTGGTAGCAAATTAGAAATCTAATCTGCATAGTCAATAGATCTAATGAAGCTAATGTCCAACAATTTTTTTAATTCAACGTTAACTAGTAGAGCAATCTATGGGTGCATTTTCCTTAATTTTTGTTTTATTGGTTTTACATCTGGTTGTAAGGGAAAGTGATGTAGTACAAGTTCAGGATCTAGCCCTGACATGTCATCATATGACTAGGAAAAGTTGATTTGTCTCTATGTGAATAAGTTGCAAAATTTTGGCTATTCTGCTTCTATTAATGATGCTGCAAAATAGACTAGTCAGGGATTCTCTTCAGTACCTATGTTGACTTCCACAGATTCTTCAACTAACATGGGCAAATTTTCCTGAGCAACTGGGAGAATGTTCAAACCTCCATCCTTAGGTGCCTCAGAGAGGTTTTTTCCTTCAGATGCATCCTTATTTTTTTCTTTTTCATTGTCTAAAGGTGCCTTTCGGTCTTCACCTAGAGACTCATCATTTTTATCTTTTTCATTGTTTTTCTTATTTTTGTGATTGGAGGGTTGAACAAATTCCCAAAAATATGAGATGTTGTCCAAGTCTATGGTAAAAATAGCCTTATGATCCCCACTAGGTATGCCTTCTCGTAGTCCCAAAAACTTAGAAATTGCTTCATCATTCTCAAAGACATCTAAGACAGGTGTGTCTTATTAGTCCCAGTCGATGAGCTGGGCGTATGCTAAGGGCATGTCATCATCAAAGGTGTCAAATTTCAAAGGGGTCAAGGTAAAAGCTGAGTTGTTCACATAGTCACAAAGGTTTCTTACCAAGTCCTCCTTGCTCTTTTCCTTAGATCTAGGTGGATTCTAAGGTGGGCCTAATGCCAAGGTGTGGTTATCTGAAGTGGATTTGTTAGGTTCCCAAGAGGCAGGATCAAGAGATTCCCAATAATAATGTTTAAACCATTCCTCTTTTGTCATATTATTTGGTGGATAGGAATTCAGTTGACTTGGGGAGGATTTAAGCATTAAGTCAAGTTCTCCAAACATTTTATCAGGGTCCCTGATAGAGGTGGAGGATAGGGAATCCCACTCATATTCGTTAGAGCCAAGGGAATCACAGTAGGGTTGGTCAAATGGTTCATCAGATTCTCAACATCTTCTGAAGCACTTACTTCCTCTAGTAAAGGTGATGTGGTACTAGGAATGCCAATCTCAATTAGTTGAAAACCAATCCTTAGGCCGTTCGACCATCTAGAAACAATGATAGGTTTTGTCCTCCCATCTTGATGTAAACCTAAGCCACTATGTCCATTATATCCCTTTTTTTGCATTATGGTAAAACCTTTATAGTATTGATTTGTAGGTATTTGAGCAAGTGGAGGAGGTTCTTCATTGTTTTCTCTTTATATCCTGGAGGTCACATCATCTTCGTTGATGGCTTCTTTTCTACATTCTCCTCATTTTGTGAATGTTGTTGTGGGAGGGATGTGTATGGTGACTACTAATTGTCTCATATATGTTGTAGGTAAGTCGTATGATTTAGGAGGAATTAGATGGTTAACACAATAAGATGTCTTCATGTGATATTCTCCACAACCCTTGTCTTGGATCTTGACCCTAGGAGTGGAAGGTAGTGATGATGGAGTGGATGTTTTAGAGAGAGTGGATGGATTGACATAGTGAGATGAATTGGATGATGAAGCTTCTTAGTTTACAAGCACTTGGCGTTGGGGTATCTCTTGTAGATTAGTAAAATATTGGAAAGGATTTGGATCATCATCTATTGTAATCTCAATGCCATTGTCGGGGAATTTTAGACATTGATGGTAGGTAGAGGGACTACCTTTATAGTGTGAATCCATAGTTTTCCTAGCAGAAGGTTGTATGGGAGGGTGAGATCCAAGACTTGGAAGTTTTTCTCCATAACTACAAGATCAATTATGATAGGAATTGTTACAAAACCATTTGATTTTCATTCTTCATCATCATAAGCTTTAATGACAATGCTTTGGGTGGTGTCCACACACGCTTCTGAGAAACTTAAAGCCTTAACTAGTTTTAAAGTGCAAAGATTTAACCCTGCTCCTTCATCTACCAAGACTCGTCTAACTTTGGTTTTGTGAATAAGGACTTCAAGGTTTAATGGGTCATTATGATTTATCTTCTTGGTTGTATAGTCTTGTTCAAAGAAGGTAGCATGATGATCATTGGTTAAGTAGCCTACCATCTCTTGAAAATGATTGACATCAAGGTCATTAGGGATAGTAGTGTTTTGTAAAGTGATGGATTGGTGATTGAGGGAGATACACAACAGTTCCAAGATAGAGATTTAGGTCGGGGTCTTCCCCATCTAGTCAAGTAAGTTATACTGTAACTTGGAAGTTTGTGGTGTCTGGTGTGATGGAGGGTCTTGAATGGTGATCTTAGTTCGATGAGTGTTGACAACACACTTAGGAGTTTTATTTATTGTAATCGTATTTACATTCTCATCTGCAGCTCAAAGGTATATGATGGGGCCACTATAGTCATTCTTGACACTAGCGTAGTTGGCGGAAGTATTGGTCTTGTTTCCTGAACTAGGGGCTTTTCCTTTCCCATGGTCATGTAATGGATTAGAAAAGACCTTATGATTAGTGTTTGAAGATGTTTGTTTTTGTCCACTAACTTCAATGGTTTTGTTGTCGACAAGATCTTGTATGATGTTCTTCAGTTGTCTGCAATTTTTTAGGATATGTCCCTTAGTCCGATGGAAGTCACAAAAGGCATTGTCATCCCACCAAGATGGTTTGAATTTCCCTAGATCGTATTGTCTTGGCTCTTGAAGTTGTATGAGATTGTGTTGCAACAGTTATTTGAAGATCAATTCAATGGGTTCCCATAAGGGAGTGAACTCACATTTTGGAAACCCCCTCTGTTGTTGTGGCCATTGGGAATTTTGAGTAGTGTTGGGGGTTTTTTTAACGATGTTGAGTGTGTTGGTAGAGGGTTATTTCCTCTAAGTGCGATAATCGGTCCTGCTTGTAAAGTTTTAGCATCAACTACCCCATCATTGGTAACGTTTTTGTTCTGAGACCAAAATTTATTTGTCATTGGGAGTGTTCTAGACAAGGGTATTTATGTTAGGTGTCTTTAGTTTCCCTTTTTCAACAAGACCTCTCTCTATTATGAGGCCCTTTTCCACTAGTTCTACAAAGGATGTACAACAATGAACACTCAAGTCACTTCTTAATTTGGGGTTGAGATTTTCCTGGAAGATAGTGACCTATTTCTTAGGTATCTCGATAGGACATCTGCTAGCTATAGTTCTCCATCTCTAGAAGAAAGCGATAAAAGTTTCTCCTTTGTCTTTTGTAGTGTGACACAATATTGCTATGTTGATTTCATGGTCGATGTTAAGGGAGAAGTGTTCAACGAATTTTTTAGCCAATTCGCCCCATGATTTTATGCCATAATCAAGACCTGAAAACCATTCCAATGTAATTCCAATAAGACTTCTCGAAAAGAGTCTCATAAGATAGGTGGGGTCATATGCAACATCTATGCACATCGTGGAAAATTCCCTTATGTGTTTGACTGGATTTCTCTTTCTATTGTACTTGGGAAAATTAGGTATAACATACCCATGAGGGAAAGGTGTCATGTATAATGATTTTTCAAAGGGAAATGGGCACAAATATTTTGTTGAGAAATTGCTCTTGTTAGACACTGCCATATTATCCATTTGTGATTGAAGAGTGTGCATTTGTGTCTGTAGGACGTCAACTTGTGTTAATGATGTGTTAGTCAGATTGTTTAGATCTATGTATATGTTTTGGAATCCAACATTTTGTGATGGGTTTTGGTTGAGTGTCGATATATGTAAAGTGGATTTTGATTTGAAATGTTAATGATTGGGCTTTGATTCAGAATTTGTGTGAATGTTTTTTGATTTGGGATTTGTGAAAATGGATTTTGATTCCAAATTTATGAAAATGGATTTTGATTTGGGATGTGTGAAGTGGTGGGTCAACTTCCATATTGAAAGGAGGGTATGTTTCTTGTTTGTGAGACCCCAATCAGTGGTATAGTACTAGTGACATTGACACTTGGTATAGCTATTGTATGTAGAATAGTGCTAGTGACACTTGAAGTAGGAGTTGAAATTTTAGGTCTTTTGTTCCCAGCAAGAGGACCAAAGGGATTGGATGATGACGTCCCAATGGTGAAATTTAGACCTTGTCTCGAGCTAGATGTACCAAATGGAGATGTGTGTATTGTTGAACCACTCTCTGTGAGTCCCCCAGATGGTATAGCAGTAGTCACTTGAGGTATAGTAGCACTAGTAGTTGTGTTTTTTCCTTGGGTAGATGTTGCGAGGTACAAATGTCAAATTCAAAGGGTAACTTGGCTCCCTCTGCTAGCAACTTAGCTAAGTATCGTTGATGATCATTCGCTAGATAGTCATCTACAAAGGAGACAAACTCAAGGTCATGTGCAACAACATCTATGTCTTCCACTACAATGTGTCCTTGTGTGTCTCTAGTAACAAATTTGTCTAACAAAGTCTTGTGAGGTCTCGATGAAGATGTCCCTAAAAAGGGGTTTGAGAATGCATTTATGAAATTGTTTGGATCAACCATCTTTTCTCTTTCCTTCCATTTAGATCTTGTTTCAACCATGTAAGGTAAGCTCAAAGTGTGAGTGATGCAAAAACTAAGTCTATGGATGATTATGAATCTAATCTATGTTTTTGGGATTTTCTTGCAAATAAGGAATGAATGCAACTATTTTTTTGGTATTTTCTTGCAAATAAGATATGTCTAAATACAAGTCTAAGTGATCAATTTTGGAAGATTCCAAAAGAGGTTAACTACTAGTTAAAGTTTAACCCAAGTTTCAATTTAGTTTTGACAAGGAACCTTCATAGGAATAGGACCACTAGGTAAGGTGAGCTCCCAAACTAGACTAATGAGCTGGAAGGACTCACAGACAAAAATATATGATGTCAAGGTTCAATGAAAAAGTTCGTTGTAGCAAGGGTTTATCCAAAGTGTGAAAGATTCCTATCTTAAGATCTACAAATGATGATATCACTAAAGGGAATAAAAACTCCTAAGATGAATGTAAGATCTACAACTAGGACGCTTATCGTTATGACTGAATGATACCTAAAGGATACAAACATGTAAAATTTGAGCAAACTCTTTGGTTTTTGACAAAGAATCAGTGTAAAAGGATAAATCAAAGACTAGTATGACAATTTGGTTTCGGTCTGTGACAATGAATTTTGGTTTTCTAGTAATCAAGTAGATGCTTTGCAGGATGACAGATGCGTCACAAGATGCAATAGTTGCAGTTTGTGTTGTTAATTGTGGTCTACTAGTAAATTTAGTCTTGGGTATCAGACAAATGTGGTTATGTATCAAGTAGATGTGACTCATTATATCAACTGTGACTTAGGATATCTCAAATACAGTTTTTGGACTCAAACTATATCAGAAAACTATGTTTGGTAGATGTGTCATTCTAGACTATAAATAAGGCTCCAAAAATCAACTACAACTTACTGATAAATAGATGTGGTATTCTGGTATCAAAGACTGTCAATTGGTAAAATATAGAGGATTTGTGATAGGGCATATGTGTCATTTTAGATTGTAGATGTGACTCACCTATTCAAATGTGTCACAGAAAGTGTCAAATGTGGGTTTTCTAGTAATAGAGGCTATTAACATGTGTGACTCGGGATTATCATATGTGTTTATCTAGCAAGTAGATGCAGCCTATTCTAACAAATGCAACTCATTGATAAGCAGAGCGACTTAGTTTTTGGTAAATGCAGATTGGACTTAGTTTTGATAGATGCAATAGACTGGTAAAAAGACGCGACTCAAAGTAATAGTTGTATTTTTCTAGTGAACAATTGTGACTCTGTAATACAATTATTGTTTTTTGATGAACAAATGCAGTTTTCTAATAAATTGTAGATTTTGACTCATTGTTTTTGATTAAATTTCTGGAAAATATCAAACACTCTGAAAACATAGTATTTTAGACATGAACAGTAATTAAATTAGGCAAGCACAATCCTAAGGCTGGAATGTGACAGTATCTTACTAGATTCTCACTTGGGTTTCCCCAACTATGCTTATTCAAAGTGGATGACTAGAAGCTTGACCCCACTAGCTCCCCTCCATGACACTTACTTCTCCTGGGAAGCCAAGCTTCAATACCCATGAAACACCTATGGAATACTTTTGATTTCTATTAGGAACCATATGGATGTGAGACAACTTTAGAGGTCAGACCTCATGCACCAGCAGATAGAAGGATTTGGGTTTCTAAAACAAATGGTGTCTAGTAAGGGATTTTGTGAACAAAGAACCCATCTGAAATAGCCTGAGATTGGGAGGGTCTCTCCTGCTCTCATCACCACCGAGTCTCAACGAACCAAGGGTCTCATGGCTTGGCTTCAAATGATGCTAGCCACTCCTTGGGGTACAACTTTCATTCTCCCCCCTTTGATATAGCTCACTAGAAAACATGCTCAAGGTCAAACCCTAAGGTGATGAAATCCCCAGGGAAGCCTCTCTTAAAAAAGAAAAAGATCAATGTGTATGTACACACTGATCGGGTAACACAAAGTGTGCAAGTGCAAAAAACATGGTAGACATAGTTCTTTTTAAGCACTAAATGAAATGTTATTTAATCTAAAACAAACAGTCTTATTTCAAAAATAGTCTTTGTCACAAGTCTTGCAAGACAATTCATCAGTAGTTTGCAATTTATCTTTGGAAATCATTCTACAAAAAGGGTTTTGAAAACTTTTCTTCTATGCTACATCCTACAAACACTATGTTAACTCCTTAAACACATGCTGCAAACTGAAAATTAGTCAAAATAAAAACACAATGAAAACTTTTAAATTCGGAATTGAACTAGGAAATTTCATAAGATGCGTTGCGTAAGGCAACAAATGCGTCATGGTTTTTTCCAATCAATTGTGTTGCAAAAAGCCACAAATGCATTGAATTTTCTCAGATGCATTGTTTTATTCATCAGATGTGGCTCACAATGTCAATTGCATCGTTTTGTGCTTTAATTGTGTTGGACTGTACGATACTTGCAAAAATTGAATAAAAATTCTACGAATTTGTGAAGAACGTCTCTTCATGTCGGGTTCACCAATGTAACATCATGAAAATAGGAAAGATTAATGTAACTCAAAGCAATAAACTCTAATGTAATCTAAATCTAAACAACAAAGCACAAAGGAAAGCATAAATGAAATGATCTCACTAAGAATCAATATAGTTCCATGAATAACCTTTGTTGTCCTTCTCCATTTCGTCGTGATAGTATTATTGCCCTCAAATTTTTAGTATGTGTGCAAGTATAGCCTTAGTAGATGTGATAATAGAAAAATATCGAAGATTATAAAACAGGTGCTCCAAAAGTCATCAAATTTTGAGAGGAGTAACAATGATGAAGGTCAAATCAATTTATAGAAAATTGATTGTTGAATGACAAGCTCATATTAGAAGATGGACAAACGATTCAGATTAAAAATATTTGACATGCATTGCGATAAGTGTTAGTACTGACGTGAGTGATTACAAGTTGAAAGGTGGAGATCAAGATTAAATAATGATTTAATCTCTAGTTGAGAGTATTAAAAAATCAGAAGAATAAAGATTGCATGAAAATGATAAAGATAGAATAAAGGAAACAATTTTTTTGAATGCACACATGAATTAATTAATTAAATAAAGTTATTTAATTAATAAATGTCTACATGCATAAGAATTAAAACAAGATAATTGACATGGTTAAGACGAAGAGTCCATTTGTTAGAGACAATCAGACATTAAATTAAGAGATTATTGACATTTAAATAGATCTCGAGTGAAGTGGAAATGAATAATTAGATAACTAAATGATTACCCAATTATAGAAGAATATATCCAAAATAGACTTTGATGAATAAATGATTATTTAATTCAACATTTGACATTTAAGAATTAAATTAAATGAATAAGATTTATTTAATTGACTGAAGAAAAGATTAATGAATAATTAAATAACTAAAGTATTTATTTAATTATAGTTGGAAATATGATTAGGATAAATTAAATACAAATTTATTTAATTTAAGAAAGAGGACAAAGTTAATTAGTGATAAAATTAAATAAAAAAAATTATTTGATTAATCGAGATTTGAATAAAGATAATATGAATTAATTAAGTTTATTTAATTAATAGAGGAATAAATTTTAAAATAAATAAATTAAATAATTAACATTATTTAATCATGACCATGACAATACAAATTATGAAGAAATTGAAGTTACAGGCTTAGACCAAATTTCAATGTCTACAAATATTTATCCTAAAACAAAACACACCTTTGGCAAGAGATATAGATAACATTGATTGTTTGTTTTGATCTTGTCTTATGATTTATCTTGTTGACCCATTTTGAAGACCTCTCAATGATGTCTATCAAAATGATTTAGAGAGAAAGGAATGGGGCATTGATCATTATATTTTGTTTTCTGTGCTCGCGGGGTATTCTTGTAAAATAATCTTGGCGCATACTTGCTTAGTTGTGTGTAGGGAGGTTGTTTGGAGTAGATTGTTGACTATTTTGTATGCTTTGGTACAAGATATTCTAAAATTATAATCTACATTCCAATGAGGTTTTTGTATGTCAAGGTGTGAACAAGAACTATCTTATCTATTTTTTGAGACAAAGTCCATTACACTAGATACATCACCATCTTGGTTATCGATACCATGATGCATTGTGTCTATGTGTTATATCAAAATAAGAAATGATGAAAAATCCCAATCCCGAATATGAGAAAAATAATCCATCTCATCATCATATCTAATAAAGTCTCGAATGATCATAGGCTTGTTAGACTTTTGAATCAATCTCAAAATCAAATGGTTAATCTATCCATCTCATTCTTCTTATTCTTCTATCTTTACTGACAGTTTTATCCAAGTACTGAATTTGTGTGATATATAACAAAATATACATGAGGCTACCCATGGATGATGATTGTCTATACATCATCAAATCTATCTACAACCAACATTTGAGATTTCTAAGAAGTATCTTTCATCCTCTTTGAGTTGAACTGATCCTAACTCTTTTTTGCAAGATCAACCCAAAATTCCAAATTTCCACTTAATCTCTCAAGGGGGCAGGGTACCAACTTAAATTCCTTCGGTTAAAGGAATAGTGGGGCATCCAAAAAATCATTAATTTTTTTTTTGAATTTTTGATCTAAGTGAGTTTTAATCTGAAAAAGCATTAGTCTTTGAACCAATGTAATAGGTACCTTGCTTCAAAGAGGGGAAAAATGTAGACACTTAAAAATGTCTTGAATGATATACACACTTGAATCCGATATATTAACATCATTTTGTCCTAAAACCCATCCTTTTTCGCTTGTTTAATTAAATAAGCCTAATTATTTAATTAAATGCCTCATTTTCATCTATTAATAGGTTAATTCCTACCCCTTTCATGCTAACCTACCGTCCTATTAAATTAGATAAATCAAAATATTTAATATTAAAACCCTAAATCCTCTCATTTAAATTAAATAATCTTGATTATTTAATTAAATACCATTTTGATCCCTTTTCATTAAATAAGTTAATTATTTAATGGATATCCTAAATTCCTCTAATTGCATAATTGAAACTTTGTTTTAATTATCAAATTACTAATTAATTCTAACTCTCCCACTTGCAAGGGAATATTCCTCCTTCGCACATTCCTCCTCTTGCACATTTAAATTTAGTTTTAATTAACTAAATTGCTAATTATCCTCACCTTCCCACTTGCAAGGGAATATTCTTGGAATATTCCCTCTTTTGCACATTCCTCCAAAATATCTCTTAACCTCTTCCTAATTCTTAGGAAGTGTGTTTGTTGAAAGCTAATTTGGACCATTGATTAAATTAATTGATCCTTGTCAACTTTCAACCTTGACCATGGACTGGAATCCTTAATCCATGTTTCATCCTCTCATTGTTGACCATTGATTGATCTTTTCAATCTAAGCCCTTGATTTCTCATTTACTCTTCTACAAATAGATCACTATTTGGAGACAAATGGATCCACCTTTTCAGAGAAAACTTATGCTATTGAAAATCACTCTCATTTTCATCCATGTTTTATGTTTAAAAGCATTTTAGGTTAATTTTCATGCATTCTTAGCTTAGCATCCATTAATGGATTCCATGGTAACTTAGTTGCATACATGTAGTATATTTTCGAATCTAGGACTTGTATATTTTGGATCTTGTGCACATTTAGAATAGCTTTGCATACATTTACATTGATCATCTTAGTTTACTTCATGTTAATTTAGCTTTCATTCATCTTTCTCATCAGTTTCCATCAATTTTAATCAATAAAATCGATTGGAAAGGCTCATATTATCCAAGGGATTAGGAAAGGGTCACCATTCCACATCAATGCTACACCACTCCCCCAATAGGATAAGTTTCAATTTGTTAGAGTATATGTTTATCAAGATTTCATGTGTTAGAATGATAGCTTTAATGAATTCTTTGCTTTATGTAAAATGAATTATCTTATTAGGATTGATGCTTAGTGGCTTAATTATGCTTCAAATCCTTATGGATCAAGTGTAGTTAACCTATACTCCATCATTGGTCACAAAGATAAATCATTAGGTGAGGGTAAATAATCATTAGGGGTAGTATTCAAGGGAAGACAAAACCATTGAAGAGGATAGCATTGAAATAAGGCATAATACTAGAATAAATGCTTAAACACAGTAATAATTGATGATTTGTGCAAGGAAAGTTGTGTGGTTGAATTTTATAGGCCTGGTGCAAAAGCAAGAGGAAATGTCTGATGAAGAAAGAGATTGCAAAATAAGAGTGAATGATAAGTACAATTCAAATAGTGAACAAAGTACAACACTCAAGATGATAGTCAATGACGATGTTTCTAGAAGCATGGATACATGACAATGCTAGAGATTAGGAAATGATATGAGGTAGAGACGTGATTTTTCTTGACAAACATTAATGGAAATCCTATAAGGAGTTGGTAGGGGACTATTAGACATGGGGTCTAATAGGAAAGAAGGATTGAGCCTTTTATAAAAGGAAATCATAATCATGTCAAAAACCTAAATACCTCCTTGGGTTTGGACCTTGTTCAAATTGTAGGCATGATGTGAGACAAAATTATAGTAAAAACAACATAAGAAGATGTCATGATTATTGAATTTTACCTTTCAAAAAGTAATGGTTATTGCATCTCTAATAGGGTGAATGGGAAAAATAACTTGGGCTTACACAAAAATATTTGCAAAGAAATACAAAAGGTTGTCAAGAAATAAATGCATTCCATAGCATTGAAATCAATTTCAAGTTATCTTGGAGATATTGTAGTCATTAAATTAAAAAAATGGATAATTTATCATAGGAAAGGTGAAGAGATGAAGTTTGAGAGTGGTTCAAAATGTTTAGATAGTAATGCTTTTGAATTTTTCATATTGTCTTCCAAAGAGTCTAATGTAGCTATTACTTTAGTTGATTGGGGAATGCGTAAAACTTGCATAGTTGAACCTACTCTAGATGTAGTCTTAGGGATGTAGCAAAAAATCTAAAGATGCCTAGTACTTGTACACAATACTTAAATAATATTTATCATTGGGGATTGGAGGGAAGTTTAAGACATTCAAAGAGAACTAATATTTGCAAGTCCAATTCTAAAAGTTCTTGTGTGAGGGGGAAAATTTGAGAGCATAAAAAAGAAAAATGCAATGAAATAGAAACTAATCTAAATTAAAAACAATAAATCTAGATCTATTCCTTCACTCATGAAATGAAATTATAAAGCTAATAAATTCAAGAACATTATTGAAAGAAGATAATAAACATGAACTCAAAATACTACAATCTTACCATCCCGTGTTGGAGTGTATTAAAAATATGTTGGGTTGTTCATATCACTACAAAGCCTCTATTGTTGTGTGTGAGAGCTTAGAAGAACGATGTGTGTGTTGATCAAAGAAATGTGTTGAAGCCTTGTCAATGTTGATTGTGATCTTGGTAGTGCTTCGTTGTGCAAGATAGGTTGATTCTTTGATCCCTTTTTTGAGGAAAGAGGTTTGTTATATAGAAATTATGATTTGAAATGGACGATCAAGATCGCGTAGTAGAATATCTTGATCGACGGTCGAAAGATGTTGAAAGGATTTATATGTGCATAATCTATGCAAATTGATTACATGATTAGTGTGATTGAAGAAATAGATTGAATAATTTGTGGGATTGAGAAATAGAGTTCTAGGAAGTGGAGCAACATTTTTGGGACCCAACACTTAGGTTTAATTACATTTAGTCTTCTAGTTGCATTTATATTCCTAAAATAAGATAATCCTCCTCTTGTATCACTAAGAGAAAGTACACAATTATATCATAGTTTTTAATATTCCAGTAAGTTTTTAGAGGCAAGAGTCAATATATATTATGAAGATTCAACATATCTAGATAAACAAATTTTCCTAAAAGTTATATTTTTTTTTAGTAGATAAGTCAAGGCCACTTTTCTATATTAGCTAATATTATGTGAGAATTATAGAA
This sequence comes from Sequoia sempervirens, assembly GCA_007258455.2. Taxonomy (NCBI): domain Eukaryota; kingdom Viridiplantae; phylum Streptophyta; class Pinopsida; order Cupressales; family Cupressaceae; genus Sequoia; species Sequoia sempervirens. The sequence continues at coordinate 83,503 of VDFB02050910.1, forward strand.
GAATATAATTTAGTTAATACTTTATGAAGTAGAAGAGATCAGGTGCAGTTGACCCAGGCAAGAGCCCAATTGAGGTGAACTATAACCATTCTTTAATTTTTTTTAGTTTCAATAATTTAGCAATATTAGCTAAATTTACCTTTTTAGACAATATATTGTTATTAATAAAATATTAACCTATAGCATCAACAAAAAACCTCTAGCAATGGTTATGTAATTCTTGTTCAACTGAACTTTATAGAATAGATTTTCTTGTATTTATAAAATTTATTTTCTTGCTATACACTACTGCCTAAGTTAAGCCCCTAAAATATTTAGTTGTACATTTAATACTATGACCAGTCAAGAAGATTATGTCATTGGATTTGACATGATAAATGTAGCATATCATAATCAGTAGGTCACTTGATATAGGATAATGATATCCATTGAGTGAAGTGAACATCCTTACTACTCATATTTATTAACTATTGATAGTGCTCGACAACCCCAAACTTACAATTTGATTCTTTAAAAAAAAGGGAATACTATTATAATACTCCAAGGATGATATCTAATCACTCCAAATGATTTTAACGAGTCTTTATATAAATCAAAATATTATCAAAGAAACCAACACCAATTTTATTAATTTATTTATGAAAAAAATGGTTCATACATGACTAAATAGTAGCTAGTGTGTTTGTTATTACAAAAGGTATAACTAAGAAATCAAAATTCCTAAAGTGAAACTTCAAATTTTTTTATGTACATTCTCATCCTTTCAATAACTTGATCCCATATTAATCTTTTAAAAATGCATACCTATACAAAATTCATCAATTATCTCATCAATCCAAGGAATGAGATACCTATTTTTTATGGTCTTATTGTTCAAAACTATATAATTGATACACATCCACATAGTGCCATCCTTTTTATTCAAAAAAATTATGGATGAGGCAAATAGAATTGAACTGGTCCTAATGTGACCCACCTCTAAGAGCTCTTCAATGACATTTTATATCCATTCTTTTTACATTCTTGGGTGGTGGTAAGAAGTGGTCATGATAGGCTTAGAGCCTAGTTCTAACTCTATAATATGCTAGAATCCTCTATCAAGTGGTAGTTCTAGAGGAAAATCTCTAAAAACAATATGTTGCTTATTCAAAATATCCTACCTAAAAAAATGATAAGTATATTGCTTATTGTTGGATAAATTTGTAGGCATGATCCAACAACGTACTAACCAAGCAACTTGTCCTTTGTAGAATTTTTTTTTGATCCATTTAGATATTACCACCTCTACTATAAATTCCTTCGAGCTCCACATATCTCCCTTAAAATTTAAACTTTAGTTCCATTGATCATTCTATGAAAACTCACCAAGGGAGTTCAACCATTATATAATAAACAATGCCAATCCATCCTAACCCTACATTATTTTGATACATGGAATTACGAATCCATCAACAAAAATGATATTGAATCCTTCACAATATTTAGTTTTTAGGTCTCACTTAATCACCAAGCCTTCATTAATGAATTTGAGGGCGACCCCTTTATTAATGAGCATTATAAATAATATCCTAACTTACTTATAGAGCTTTGAAAGAATAATATTTGGGTGCCCCTAAAATAGTTGTAAGTGCAACCCCATTTATTATTCATCCTCCTTTTTAGTTTCATTCTCCTTTATAACTAATTGTGGCTCATATTCTTTGAGATCTAAATCACTGCCATATATTAGCTCAATTCAATGTACTTTTCCTTTACCAAGGAATCTATGACTTGGTCTAAATGGGTCCTTGAAAAAAAACATCGCTTCTTCCTTTAGATTTCATTTCTACTGTAGTTATCTATCCTCTTAGTTCTAGGTAGTGGAGGTGTGATCTACATTGGATGTGAGAAAAATAACCCCTTGTGGGAATTTCCTTTATGCTACACAAAGGTGGGTGCCTTGGATTGAGATAATTTTTTCCCTTAATCATAGGTGGCTCAAGTTTTAAATCTCTTTTGATTGCTTCTTCTAGAGAAGTGGGTTCAAATTCCCTAACAAGAACTTTGAAGGATTCAACAAAGTTGTCACCAATTAGAAAAGTGATTTGAATTTTATAAATGTTAGGTTCTATCACTACAACCTACTAAAATTTGATGCTTGTAAGTTCTTTGAAACACTCAAACTGATATTTCTGCTCAAATCAATCCAAATGAGTTCAAATAAATTCATCAAATATTTGCACACAAGATCATACACTTGTGTGATTAGACCATAGTTCCAACAATCATAGGAAACCCCCTCCAAGTGTAATTTGGTAAATTGGAGTGCACTTATTTCCATTATGGGGTTGGGTGTGAAGTATGTTTTTATCTTCTATATTCAAGCTCAAGAAAATATCTTGTTGGTGCCATAAAAAATTAGTGTAGGTACCTTTCTCATCTCATTCTTTAATTCTTTCCCACTATGATTTTGGTTACTCCAATAACTTATTTTATGATGAATACCTTTTCCTTACAACTCCAAAAAAAAATTAATGGATATGTTCACCTTAAAATATTCAATCTTTCCTGATTTCTTATGGCGATGTCGAGCTGTGCTGGTCGAGCTAGGGCATCCGTGCCCTAGCTCGCTCTTTGTGAGTTCTTGCTGGTGTGCCGTGGGGGGTTCTTTTCCTATGTTCTGAGTGGTGTGTGGTTGTCTTCTTCCTTCTGATGTCGGTTCCCTTAGCGCGCGAAGGTGGGTGTTGGGCTTGAGCTGACATATTTGGGCATGTGTCTTCTATGCGTGGTGGCGGCCGGGTGGAACTTGGTGTGTTGCCACTTGGTCAGGTTCCCTCCGTCTGCTAGGCTCACGTGGGGCGGAGGTTGTTGGGTGTTGTGTGGGGTTTGGTGCACAACCATTCTTTGTGGGTTGTGTGATTTCCTGGTTGGGGGTACGGTGGTTCTTTTTGAAGCTGAAACTTGTGAGTTTTGGAGGGTTGTGGGTGAAGCTGGAGGGGTATTGTGGTAACCCTCACGTGTGTGTTCTCCTCTGATCTCTTGATTCGAGGGCTTGCATGCCTACGTTGGATATTGTTTTGAGTCATGTCACGAGGGGAGTCATCTGGGATTAGCCCCAAGATGGATTTTTGATTAGGTTTTGGATCAAAACCCCCAGAGCAGGGTGCAAAGGTTTTTGATAATAATTTATTTACGTCGGGTCAAGAGATGAATAGTTCTGGATCGTCTGGAGGACCTAGAATTACAAAAATTAATGGATGTTTGGAAAGATGTAAGGAGAGACCGAAACTGGTTATCTCGATGGAGTTGTTAGCGGATGATATTGAATATTATTTGAAACACTCCTTTTATTGTAAGTTTATGGGTTTAAGGGTCTCGTTGCAATTTTTGGAATCTTGGGCTCAGAGGACTTGATTGTCAGAAGGAGAAATGGAGATTATACTCCTAGCTAATAATTACTTTATGGTTTCATTTGATTGCATGGTTGATCAGAATAGGATTTTTGAGGGGGGTCCCTATTTCTATAACCAAGTGGGTTTGTTTATGAAGTCGTGGCATGCAGGTTTCAATCCGACTGAGGAGCTCCCGAATAGGGTTCCAGTGTGGGTTCGTCTGCCATGGTTTCCATTCAAATGTTGGCGAGAGGATGTCCTACATTTGGTGGCTTCAATGCTTGGTAAACTAGTTGGGTCTTCACAATAGATGCAGTTTAAAAAGGTAATGACTTTTTCCCGTATCTATGTAGAAATTGATTTAAGCATGCCTTTGCCAGATTCTATGGAGGTGAGTGCAGGATCATATACATGGGTGCAACAGATAGACTATGAAACTCTGCCTTTTTGGTGTCGATTTTGTCATGAGTATGGACACTTGTAGCACATGTGCCCTAGGGCTAAGCCAGTAGGGACCCAATCTGGCCAAACTCCATGCAATCCACCTGGGGCTGATAAGGGGAAGGGGCCTATTCCGGGTGATGTTATTGCAGAGGATGGATATATTCCTGTCAAAGCTCACAACAGAAATCGGGGGCAGAAGAGGACTCTGGGGGAGAGGCAGGATGATGTTTCTTTTAACAGGTTTGAGGTGTTGGATGATCTCAACCAACAGGAAGTGAATCCAGGTTTGATGAACTTGGATCAAGGAGCTTTGGGTTCAGGAAAGAATGGTTCAGAGGTTATACAGGTTGTGCAGGACTCGGGTGTTGGGAAGATGGACACGGATCAACAGTTGATTGTTTCGGCTGGACAGGATCCTGTGCATGGGACTTTGACAAATGGGGGAGAGGGTTCTCCTTTGCCTAGAAAGATTGGTGTGGAAGTTGGAAAGAGCTCTAGTTCCTCTTCTCGCATGGGTATTCAACAAAAGGATCCAAAGAAAGGGGTTGGTGAGAAGAACCCCAAGCTGGGTAGCAAAAAGGATTTAGAAAAGATTAAATCAACTGGGGAGACTCTGGTGGAGTCAGGGGCAGTTAAGACCCTGGATTCTCACTTCTTGTGTACCCATAAATGATTGTTATATCTTGGAATGTAAGGGGCTTGAACAGTGGCCCCCGACAAAAATTTGTTCGTGATTTGGTTAGGAATCAATCTCCGAATGTTCTTTTTCTTCAGGAAACTAAGCTTTTCATGGAGAGTATGGTGAATATGGTACCTAAGTTGTGGAAGTATGGCGAGTGTCAGTGTGTTGGAGCTCACGGTGCGTCTGGGGGAGTGGCTTGCTTATGGAATCCACATAGGATTTTCCCTCTCTGGTGGATGTCTTCTAGGTCGGCTATTTCGTTGGTGGCCTCTTGCTCTGTGACAGGAGAATGTATTCTCCTCTCCAATGTGTATGCGCCTGTTGAGTATCAGGGTAAGCAGCTTCTTTGGTCTCATCTTCGATATGTTCGTAGCCTGGCTCCTTTCCACCCATGGATTCTGGCTGGGGATTTCAACGCTATTGTGGAGTTGTCTGAGAAAAGGGGTGGAATTGTTCAATTGGAGCCTTCTGCTCTGCTTCTCAGGGATAGCATTTCTGATCTAAATCTTATTGATGTTCAGCCCAGTAATGGCCATTTTACTTGGAATAATAGGCGAACTGGTGAAGACTGTGTCGCTGAGAGGCTTGATCGGTTCTTGGTCTCCTGTTATTGGGTTGGTGACTTATGGTCAACCTCCTCTGAAATTCTGGATTGGAGGGGTTCGGACTACTGGCCTATCAAGCTTAGCATCATCTCTGCTCGAGCACCTCGTTCTCCTTCCTTCAAATTCCAGCTTATGTGGTTACGGGACTCTACTCTTTTTGACCAAGTGGGTGTGTGGTGGAGGATTGGTAGACCTGCTTTTGGTACTGCAATGTATACCTTTGCTAAGCTTCTTCAATTTGTCAAGTATCAGCTTAAAAGGTGGAATTGTCAGTGTTTTGGCAATATTTTTCATGATAAGCCCGCTGCCCAAGAAGAGTTAAATAATGTTACAAGATTGATTCGGGATAATGGGGTTACGGAGGATCTTTTGAAAGAAGAGGCTAGAACTTTGAAGGTGGTCGAGGAATGTGAGTTACATGAGGAGATATATTCGAAGCAAAAGGCTTGGATTGACTGGTTGCAGGAAGGGGACAAAAATACTAGTTTTTTCTTTAATTTTGTGAAGGCCAGGAGGCATGGTAACTCTATCTCTGTGTTAGTTAACGACAGAGGGGATCGTGTTGTCTCGTTCCAAGAAATCGCGACTGAGGAATCACAGTATTTTGTTGCTCTTTTCAAAGAGGACTCTCAAGGGGGCTCAGTCGAGGAGGAATAGGTTCTTTCGTGTGTCCCTCAATTGGTCTCCAGGGAGGCGAATGAGTATTTGATGAGGGAGATTTCTCTAGAGGAGCTTGAGGAGATTGTGTTTTAGATTAAGAAGGGAAAAGCTCTTGGCCCGGATGGTTTCCCAATAGAGTTCTTCCAAGAGTTCTGGGAAATCATAAAGTTGGACCTTCTAGCGGTTATTCAAGAATCCCAAAGGAACAAGCAGATGTTCCGTGCTCTTAATTCCACTTTCATTGCTTTCATTCCCAAGTGTGAAGGTGCGGATAGGTTAACTCAGTTTAGGCCTATCACCCTTTGCAATGTGGCATATAAGATTATTGCGAAGTTAATGGCTGAGAGATTGAAGAAGTGGCTTAAAGTGTTGATCTCGGAGGAACAAAGTGGGTTTTTTGCAGGACAACAAATTTTGGACGGGGTTGTTATTGCTACTGAGACCATCCACTCCATGGCCAGTTCCCAAGAGAAGACTATGTTTATTAAATTGGATATGGCTAAGGCCTATGATAGGGTTATATGGTCCTTCCTTCAGAAGATTCTTGGTGCTTTTGGATTTTGTGCTGAATGGATCCAATGGGTTATGAGTTGTGTTACATCAGTATCCTTCTCGGTACTGATAAATGGAGATCACTTTGAACTTTTTGGGGTGTCTTGGGGTCTTCGCCAAGGGGACCCTCTATCCTCGTACCTATTTCTTCTTTTTGTTGAAGGTCTTGGGCGTTTGCTGAGAAGAAATGTTGGGTTAGGCAGCATTCAGGGTTGGCATTGGGGTGGAGACTTGCCTCCGCAGTCTCATTTGCAGTTTGTTGATGATACTGCCTTGATGGGTATGGCTACTGTCAGGGAAGCTACTTTTTTGAGACAGTTGTTGGATGTTTACTTGGTGACATTGGGGCAATTGATTAATGAAGATAAGTCTTCCATCTTCTTCTTCAATACGCCTGCCCCCATTCAGAGAAGAATTGCTAACATTTTGAGGTTTCAGATAGGGGTTCTCCCTTTTATGTATTTAGGCATTTCAATTTTTGTTGGTCATCTTCCCAAGGGTTCTTGGCAGAATATCATTGATAAGTTCTGGGTGAAAGTCAATCATTGGACACATAGATGGTTGTCTTTTGTTGGGCGGGTTCAGCTTCTTAAATTAGTTGTGCAAGCACTTGCTACTTACAGGTGTATGCTTCAAGTGGCTCCGGTTGGGTTTCTTAAGGAGTTGGACTCTCTTGAGAGACAGTTTTTATGGGTTGGATGCTTGTCGTCCTCCAAGTGGAGCCTGGTCAAGTGGGAAGAGGTGTGTAGTCCTAAGTAGTATGGTGGTTTGGGACTTCAAAAATATTCTTTGTTTGGAGTGGCTGTGGCTGCTAAGCTTTTCTGGCGTTGGTGTGTGGAGCAGGATCAGGTGTGGGCCAGGATATTATCTCATAAGTATTTCCCTAGCATCCCTCGGCATGATCTCCTTAGGTACCCTCTTGAGGGGAAAGGGTCAGTGATTTGGAGTACTCTTCAGAAGGGTGCGAAGCTCATTAAGGAGGGTTTATTTTGGATCTGTCGTCAGGGTTCGAAAGCTCTTTTTTGGTCTGACTCTTGGGATGGTTTCCCTCCGCTTATCTCCCAGTTTCCTCACCTGATTCTGTTGAGCCAGAGTTTTCTTGTGGTTGGTTGGCCGCGGGTGAGTGACTTCAATTCATTTTCTTTTTATGGGAAGTTGGAGAAGGCTTGTTGGAAGGATCCCACCCAGTGGCCAGATGTGGGTGAGGAGGAAGGCAGGGCTGAGCTTAACGCGATTCTTTGTAGTAGGCATTGTAGTTCTCTATGGGAAGAGGATATTATTGCTTGGGCTCACAATCCCAAGGGGAGTTATTTTGTTGCTTGGGGCTATTAGGTGTTGCTGGATCAGAAGTTGGCTAGGGCAGAGGTTTAGTGGTGGAAGAGGGTGTGGAGTAAGCTATCATGGCCTAAATGTAATTGTTTTGTTTGGACTTTAGCATAGAATAGATGCTTGACCTGGGATAACATTTGTAAACGGGGTTTCCAGGGGCCTTCAATTTGTGTTCTTTGTGGGAAGGCGGAAGAGGACTCCTCACACTTGTTCTTCCGATGTCCCTTTGTTGTGCAACTTTGGCATTGGAGGTGGGAGGCTTGGAAGAAACCTTGTGTTCATGCTTCCTCTTTGGTGGAGTTCTAGGATAGTATGGGAAGACCCCCCTCGTCGGCCTCCTTTTTGCAGGATGCCTGGTATGTTGGACCTACTTTTCTTCTTTGGCAGACCTGGTTGGAGCAGAATCGTAGAATTTTCTGTGGTGTTAAATTGGTGGGTCAACAGGTGTGGATGCATATATTAGGTATGATACAGGAGCCGGTTGTGGCCAAGAGTGACATTTTTTCCCCCTGGGAAAAGAGGATGCTGAGTTGGTAGATAGATTGGGACTTTAGGGGAGACAATCCTCTTCTGGGGGTTCTAGGAGATGCAGACATGGGGCCAAGAGAGTGCAATAGTTGGGTAGATGGCTTCCTCCTCCAGCTGGAGTCTTGAAGATCAATTCTGATGGATCTTCTAGAGGTAATCCTAGGCCTGTTGGGATTGGTGGGGTTGGCAGAGATTTAGGGGGTTCAGTGATTTTTATTTTCTCTATTCATGAGGGGGAGAAGATGGTCAATCTCATGGAGGGCTTGGCATTTCTTTATGCTGTGGAGCGGGCCCTTGCTTTGGGATGGCATAAGGTTATTTGTGAGGCTGATTCACAAATCTTGATTAATCTGTTGAATGAGAGAAAGATGTCTGATATTAATTGGCAGTTGGCTTCAGTTGTTCAAAGTATTCTTCAGGTTTGCTCCAGGATGGAGGCAATTTCTTTTGTTCATATCCCGAGGGAGTGGAATCGGGTTGCTGACTACTTGGCTAAATGGGCTTCTGAGCATGATACTGGCTGGAAGATTGAGGATTGGATGCAGGTCTCCCCTGAGTTACGTCAGGACTTGGATAGAGTCCTTGAAGAGGATAAAAGGATATTGGAAGATAGTTGATTTTGTTTTTGTTCCTGCTTTGGTGCTTCTTTCGTTTTCTGGGGCTAGCCCCCTTGGTTTTGGTTGTATTGCTCTCTTTTGATTTTCAATGAAGTTTTTACCCCTCTTTTATTAAAAAAAATTCTTCAGTCTTCCCTTGATATTAATTGAATAATCCATAAAGCTCTTCTTTAGAGTGACTTTTAGGATTCACTATTTCTTATTATTTTTATAAGAAGATGGGTCTTGAGGGTTTTGGAATAAAATTAACCATTGGATAATTATTTATAAAAAAATCCTCTCCTAGTGGTATTTTGGTGAGACCTTAATTCAAAGGGATGTCAGTATGTGTATTGATGAACAATCTTGTCAATAATTTATTTAGTTTCTCTTGTCTAGCTTCAATATCATGGTTTATAGAAATTTTATCTTGGTTGAGATGAACCCCAACAACGATCTCTTGGAATTATTCCTTCTCTTCTTCATCTGTCAATTTTTTTTGTCTTTTTCCTCCTATCATATATTATTCTAGATCTTGCACTTGAGCAAGAGGTTGTTGTAGTTTATTTTATTCTCTCCTTTAGTATCAAATATCTCTTTCATTGGGAATCATCAACCATTAGGTTTCCATATATAAAATAATTAGGTTTGTACATATAATCTTAGTATATTGAGTGTTTCATTACACATTTAAAAAAATGGATTTTATAGATTTTCTACTTCAAATAATTTCTAGTAGTAAGACCACAATTATTAGATAGATGTTTAAAAATGACCAAACTACTAAAATATCCAAAATTCTACTATAGTCATTGAAGTTGAAGTGTTTATGCAACATTTGTATGGAGATACCCTCCAAATCAAAAGGGTTTTCATCCTTTAATCTCTAAATCAAAGGAATTTCATCCTTATATCTAATAATTGAACACAAGTGGTCAAACTAGGGTTTGAGTGTGTTGGTGTGAAGATGAAATGTTATCCAAATTGATGAATTGCTTACCTTATATGGGAGTTGAAGTCTTGGTGTGGGTCCATATATATGTTGAGAGTTGATTGAAAGTTTCCTATTATTTTAAATTTAAATTTGGACCAATTAATGGTATCCATAATCAAACCTAATGATTGGTGAATTCCTTTTTTCAAACGATGTGGTTCCATGAAAGTGCATGTCAAAAGGTAGAGTCTAGGGAAAAACTTACCAACATAATGACAATGTTGGTGTAAATAAATTCTTGTACCTAGTTAATTCATTACTAGGGGACTTAGGGGACTTATTTACATGTTAAGTTTACTTAGGTCCTTGGAAAGAATATTTCTAGAAGGTGCTATTTGTCATTATTTTTTATCTTATCTATTGACTTGTAACACATGTGACCTGGGTAGTTGTGATAAGTTGTCTCATATCATAAGATTAAGACATTTGTCATAATCTTATGTTATCTTATGTCTCACCTTGGCCATACAACCAAGGAGTCTCTCATACATTGTACAAAACATTGAATCATATTTGCATAATTGATAAGAATACATATTATTCTTGTCATATTCATATTCTCTCTTTATGCTTTCCATTTGGCCTATAGATCTTGGTAGTTTATCTCCATAGCCAATTCTAACATGGTATCAAAGCGGGTTGGGTACCTTTGGTTAGCCATTTTTTGAGAGATCTTGGTAAATATTGAAAGGTTGAGTATGCTCTTCTCTTGCATCGTATGATGATCTGGAGAATAAAAAAAAACTTGATAGAAATACCAAATTTTGGGGTGTTCCTCTTTGTGGCTCTTTATTGTAGGTTCAAATCGGACCTTGTTGGTGTAAATCTTAGCTCACCATTGAGTTCAAATGGTTCGAGAAAGTCCTTTTTTCCTTTTGTTTCATTCAAATCAGACATATGAAGCCAAATCTATGAGGGTTTGAAGCTGAAGAGTGGTTACCATATTCAAAAGGTAGCTACAATTTTGGAGCATTTTGGGTCAAATCTAACCCTACCATTGCGTCCAGAAGGCCCAAAAACCCTAAGATTGACTTCCAAATTGTCCAAATCTGAGAAGTTGTCCATAGAGGTAAAAAAAAATTCCCAAGGAGTCGTACGGTCCCCTAGGTCACCATTATTGTGATGGTACAATTTTTTGTTTAAAAAAATATTAATATATTTTGTGCAAAAAAAATTCAAATATTTTGTAAAAAAATTGCAATTTTTATTGTTTTTGAAAAGTTTTTATTTAAATTAAAAATTAAAAAAAAAACAAATAGAAAAAGTTTTTTCAATGGACTGTACCTATAGTCCATAGACTACAGGTACTCTACAGTATCAGGGTACAGTGGTAAAGCCTACCACTATCACATGGCAGGCGCAAGCCCCACTGCCATTACGTCGACCTTTAAACCCACCAAGTTTTTTTAATAAACTAGTGAAGTTTTTTTAATAAACTAATGAAGTTTTTGAAGATTTCAGCATCAAGAATATTTCGTACTCGTCAACAATTGAAGCATATTTCATTGGCATCCATGAAAGATTCCACCACCTAAAGATTCTGATTGGGCAGGCGAATATTCCATCCGCAACAAAGAATTTTTTGTTTTAACGATCTGCAAGATGTCAAATTTAATTGCATAATTTTTGACATCATCTTGCATTAGCAGTGATGTCAACAACCTTTTCAAATTTTCTCCCCCCTCTCCAATGCAGTTTTCAAATTTGCAGTCCAACTTTGAAGCCCTATAACTTGCTCATTTTGACTCCTTTTTTCAAGCATTTTTTTTAATGCAGGCTAATTTGTTGTGCTCTTTGTAGTGGTGCAATAATATTTTGGTTTTGGTGTCTGGTTTTTCTAGAAATTGTAGATTCTCACAGTTGTTGCTACTTCATCCTCATTTTGGGAACTTCAGGAGCTCATTTCTTGCTCCTACGGTAACATTTTTGGGTGCAAATTTTTTTTGAAAGTGCCTATTTTTTGTGTAGTTTTTAGTGGTATGATTAGATTGATCTCATTTTGTACCAAAAATTGTACTTGACTATGTGGCCAATTTTGGAATTTGCATGTACCAAGACCAAGACCACTTTGTTGATTTTGGAAAGTGGCACCTGTAATCACACTAAGTATAAAGTGCCACAAATCAGATATTTCTTGGGGTGTTTCTTGATTGATTAATTTGGGAGGGGGGTAATCTTGCAGTGATTGGTTACATTTTTTTGTTTGGTTTGTGTTCTTGCAATGGGGAAATCTCAAATTGAACTCCTAAATCCACATAATTATACTGCATGGAGAAAATCAGTATGCAACTATCTCATGATGAAAGGTCTAATAGGCTATCTAAAAGAAACCATTCATCAACCTACTAATGCTAAAGAATTGGAAAAATGGGAGATTGATCATGAGAAAACACTTGGATGCATATTTTCATTAGTCTCATTTGATTTACAATTTCATGTTGAATCATGTAAAACACCTAAAGAGGCTTGGGAGGCTTTTAAAAAATTGTATGGTAAAACATATAAGATTAGGGGATATCGGATTGATAATGATTTGATGAATATTGATCCTAAATGTTTTGACCACTTCCAAGACTACATCTCCAAATTTAAGCAACTAAGAACATAGTTGAAACAATGCAGCATTGATAAAGAGGATTTACAATTGATTTTGAACGTGTTATCCAAGCTTGGTCCTGAGTATTCAGTGTTTGTTTCTTGCTTTCATACCCATCAAATTTCTATGGGAGCATCATATGTTGATCCTAAGTTTGATTACTTTGCAAATCTCCTAATTCAAGAGGAAGCTAAGTTAATGAACATGGGTCTAATCAAGTCTTCCAAGTCACGAGCATTGTTGGTTAGTGAGTCTAAGGTACATAAATAATCAATGAATATTGATAAAGATGCAAAAGAAGAAAAAGAAAGAGCAAAATAAAGAATCATAATTCTCTCCCTCTAAAGGGGAATCATCTAAGAAGGAGAGGCCTACTTGTGCATATTGCAAGAAGGATGGGCATGAAGAACACTATTGTTATAAGAAGGATATTGGTGAGTTGAAACATCTCAAAAAGAATCACATTAATTTGTCTTTTAGAATGTATGAATCACCTCCTTCTTCAAAACAGTCTAAAAAGGACAAAGGTCATGTTGGTTTGGCTTCTACATTAGGATATAAAGGACATGCTCTTTGTGCTTCTTCAAGTCATGAATCAGGGAAATAACTTCTAGATTCAAGAGCATCTCATCATATGGCATCTTCGCAGTCTATGTTCTCTTATTTTTATCCTTGTACTATGTCTCCTATTTTTATGGGAAACAATACATACATGAGTGTAATTGGGAAGGGGTCTATTAGTTTTTGGGACAACACTTTCCGGGATGTTTTGTGTGTTCCTCATTTGATGAAAAATCTTCTTTCGATATATCAAATTATACATGATGGAGATGACAGGACTGTGGAGTTCTCACCTGATTCAGTCATCATTCAAGACTTGGAGAGTAGAGAGATCATTACTACTAGGATGATTGATCATTCATCTCGATTGTATACCTTTGTAGATTTTTCTTCTAATGGTGACATTGTTCCTTCGGCTGCTAATCACACTTTGAGTATGAACCATGATTCAAAGGAGACATTTGGCTTCTTGAACTTGGGAGAAATCACATTAGATCTAGTTCTTGAGGAATCCATTTTATCTCCTCCATATATTGTTGCAGTTGATGACACTTGTGTTGCTATAGATATGGCTTCTAGTGATTCGATGTAGTAGGATCTTCATTGTATTTTAGATTTGGCTACTTGTGATGGCTTCTTGGCAAGTATTTTAGACTTGGTGACATTCATCTTCTCTTTGATGGAGAAGGATCTTCTTTAGGTGTTGTGAGGGAACACTTTGACCCTCTTGTTCATTCTCTAAATGATCATTCTTTTTAGTTTTACGTGAATGTGGATAATTTTGGACAACATTTGGAGGAGGCTTATTTGTCTTCAAAGGGGATATCATTGCCTTTATATTATGTTCTACATTCATCTCTATTAGATTTTGGATTTTCCTCTTCAATAGTGTGGCCTAGAATGACTGTTTGGAGTAAGTCAACTTTCGGCATCAACATGGAGACACTTGAGCATGCTTCAGAGATATCACATACCATATATCTTCCTTCATCTTCCATTTAGGATTGGGAAGAACTCTTGCATACATTTTTGGTTTTGTTTCTTCCTAAGGTGAGGCACGTTGTTTGGAAAGATTGGATCATCTTCAACATTCAATGTTGAGCTTCTACCACTATTGCAAGAGACTCAACTTTGGGGGGGATGCATTGTCTGTCTTCTTCTTATCTCTTATGGGGGGGTCTTTTTCCTCACTTGGGGTTTTTCCCTTCTCATGCATCATTGAGAGCATTTATTTTTTGTATTTCATCTCTCTTTTGGGGAGGAGTTTTCTTCGACTGGGTTTTCTCCTTTTCTCCATTTGTGAGATATTTTATTTTTATTTGTACATGGGTACCTAACATGGCCTTCTAGCCAACACCCATCTTTGTGTCATTTGCATAATAATCTGCTATTCCCTAAGTTGCACTTAAGGGGTGGTGTTGGTGTAAATCAAGTCTTGTACCTAGTTAATTCATTACTAGGGGACTTAGGGTACTTATTTACATGTTTACTTAGGTCCTAAGAAGGAATCTTTCTAGAAGGTGTTAGTTGTCATTAGTTGTTATCTTATCTATTGACTTGCAACACATGTGACCTAGGTAGTTGTGATAAGTTGTCTCATATCATAAGATTAAGACACTTGTCATAATCTTATGTTATCTTATGTCCCATTGGATATATAACCAAGGGGTCTCTCATACATTGTACACAACATTGAATCATATTTGCATAATTGATAAGAATACATCTTATTCTTGTCATATTCATATTCTCTCTTTGTGCTTTCCATTTGGCCTCTAGATCTTGGTAGGCTATCTCCATAGCCAATTCTAACAAGAAAATGATACTATGAAGGCCCCAAGTTAAGGGTTTAGGAAATGGGATTGTGGTATTCTAGGATACAATATGGTGGGGGTATGAGGACACATTCCAAAAAAGAAATATGGTGGGGGTTTAGGGTTTCAAGGGTTGGGATGCCATGTTAGTTCTTTCACAATAGTAGGATATAATAAAAAACATAATGGTTTGAAGAGGAACGTATTAGTGGAGATGTGGGGGTTGGGGGATTGAGGTTCCAAGTGAACAAGTAGACATAACTCCAAAGGCCTATAATAGAGAAGGAAGGGATAAGTAGGGGTTTGGGGAACTAAAGAAATAAATACTAGTAAGAGAGAGTGCAAAATCTTGCCTAAGGTTAGAAAGTGACTTAGACACCCTCGTACGTAGGATTAGGGATATTATGGCTCTATACCTAGGATGCTTCTATGATGGGGTGGACACTTTTGCATTTGACCAAAAATGTCCATAAATATTCTCAAATTACATGAAAATTATGGTTTTCGAAGGTGTAATTTTACATAAGTGTGCTTAATATGATTCCTTAACTTCCCAAATTGACACACAAAAAAAAAAAGATTTCTATAGTAAAATTGTAACACTTAAATAATAGGACCTATTTAGTAAAAATAAGGCAAAATTACTATAATAAAATATTCTAAAAGGTGTATACAAATATGGAATATGTTTCTTTATTTAGAATTACAATAAAATAATATTTTATGGATGTACATATAAATAAACAAGCCATATAGACACAAGATTTACATGGAGAAACATTTTTGATAAAAAAAACTCCACAAGAGAGAGGAAAAGTATGTATTAATCTTCAATGTACTTTAAATAATTTCAACACATTGACACTCCACACTTTGACAACACCTATGTACCTACAAGCAATAATTTGAAATCACCATCTCATAACTCCAATAAATAGGCAAGGAGAGAGGTCAAAACCACAAAGACTTTTACCAAAATAATAATCAAAACCAAGGTATCATGTGTAAAAACCCACACCCACCTTGGAGAGAATCTTCTAAGAATAGTAAATGAATAAAATGAATTTATGTTGGTGTCACATGGGCTCTGTTGGGACTCAAATCCATTTTTTTTTCTACTTGATTCCCTTCCTATTTTTATGCCTTAACCATTCACCTAGATGATAACCAATTGGCGATAACTTGTATTAGGCATTTTTTCCTTTGGAAAATGTTCTCCTTTATGTTTTTCAATCTAAAAAATTTCCCAAAATCTCTAAGTTTTATAAGTTTTTAAGCCAAGTCTTGGGAAAACAAACCTTTTTGGTGGGTTTGCAAGTTTGCAAACCTATTGATCTCCTGAAATGCAAAGTTTGTTTTATTTATAATGTTTTCCCTCTTGCCTTCTCTTTTTAGTGATTTTTGTAGTTTAAAAACTTATGTGTACACTGACTAGCTTGTGTTTTGAAAAGTTTTTCTTCGCTGAAAATTGATAAGTTCCATTGTTTGCCTAACCGTCAACTCATTGATAAGAGGCTTAGTTTTGAATTTTTTCTAAGGTACAGGAGAAAGAAAAGGAATGAAGACAAAGATATGGAGAAGCATTATTTTTTTAGTGGTTTTCTTGGTTAACAAACTTGATGGTTCACTCGACCAACCACCAGAAGTAACTTTTGTGGTCATCAATTGATCTGGTGCATCCATTTTAGAGGGATTTGATCCTTCACATAGATTTTGATGTAGCTATAGTAGCTTGTTTTAGGGTTTATCCCTCTCGTCTTGTCTTATGGTAAATTTGGTAACCATTTTCAGGGGAGAGTACAAGAAGAGCAGAGAGCTATAAGTGCATGTTCAAAAGGCTACCCAATGAAGCATCAAGTGTAAATCAGTGATCAAAGTGCAAGGAATATTTTAGACTAGAAAATATACATTATAAACATCATTTGCAAATTCATGTCTCCATTTGTATGTATTCAAACTTAGGGAATGTATCAATCATGTTGTATTTTCTTCAACACATTTTCTGTTGTGAATGCAACCTCTATTAGAGGAGATTGATAGAGCACTAATTTCATTATAATTATTATGGTGACTCTTTTTTAATTTTGCATGTGAGTTTGAGTTGTATACTGATAGATAAATAAGTAGATGAAGTTAAAATTGATGTATGTTGATGCTTTAAGCAACATATCACTTGAAATTTGCCATATTTCCTTTTCTTTTTCTTCTCATTTACTTTGAATTTATGGCCTTGGAATAGACACCAATATCTTGTATATATCTATTCACCTATATCATAAACAAGAAACCATAAAATTATTTTCATTCTAACTACAGTATGTGAGTTCATGATTTTAATGCTTCTAGGGAGTATAGATAACTATTTTCAACGAATCATGGAACTTACCCCATCTTGCACACAAATATTAAAGATTTATTATTAGCTATATAGGGGTTAAAGATAGATAGTCTATCATTGACAAATTTTTGGTGCTAATCAAATAGGTTGGGTATGGCTATCATTTATTATCAATGTTTATCTTATGTAATTTTAGTACCTATTTAGGTATACCCCTGGGAACACCCCCTCAAGTTTATGTAATGTCCCCATTTTATCCATACGCTCTTTTCTGGCTAATAGCCTATTTTCAGAGGCTCGTAAGCTAGTCAAAAATGGAAATTAGGGTTTCTTATTTTATAGGAAGTTTTGAAGGTTTGCATGTGAGAGTTTTTGATGCATGTCTAGTGGAGATTTCTAGGTTTTTGGAGAGCTTTAAGATGAGGTAACATGCATGATAAGAAAATAACATGCATCTTTGGCAGATACCTTGCATGCAAGAAAGGTTTTTGGGTTTTTCTGGGTTTTTAGAGAGCTTCAAAATGGTATAACATACATTTCCATCTGACAACCTTTCCAAGCACTTACTATTTTTAGTAAGTCATGACTACTACCTGGTTTGTGCTCTAAAGGTGTTTGGGAACACTTACAATTTATAGTAGTTTTTTTTTAATTTTTAGTAAGTTCTATTTATGGCAGTGTCATCCTAACAGTAGCTCAGTCATCTCCAATTATCTTTCTATTTTGGGCAGTGCTCCAGTTGGCAACAGTTTAGCAGTCCAATGCAATTTCCATTTTGAGCAAAGCAGTTTGGATATATATGGATTTCAACATTTTGAGGCTCATTTTGGTAAAATGATTTATTTAAGTAATTTAATGTCTTATTATCATTTTTGGCCCCTTGGCCTAGAGTAAAGACTTAATCATGTTTTAAAAGGTGGACTTTAAGGGTGGACGCCTCATGTGAGCTATTTAATATTTTTAAAGGTTAAATAATTTCCTTTTTTCCTTGGACGCCTTGGAGAGTGTGGAGATTAAAATGTTTTATTTGAAAATTATTATTCAAAAGACTTGGGCATCCATTCTTGGATGAAAAAGAAGGAATTCAAAGAGTCACCTCAAAAGTGTTATAAATACGGGCCTTTGCTCCATCATTTGGTATCCATTGCTTATCATTTGGAATTGTTGTCGAAATGGTTTTAGGCTTATGGCTTCGAGGAATGCATACCTCCTAGAAAGGATTCAATTTTGTGTTTGAAAGATAACACCTAGCTAGATAAGAGACTACTTCTCATTCAGAGATAATAGATTGAGCATCATTGTTACAAGTTTTGAAGTTATTTTTTGTATTTCATGTTGCTGGTTCATCCATGGCTGTAGGTGATTTTCAATCATAGCTGATTATGTGATTTTTTTTTGCTTGTGGGTATTTGATCTATTAGTTTCTATGCTTGAGGCACCCCTAATTGCACATTTGTAGATTTTATGAGCAAGTATCTAATTTTATAGACAAGGTCGACCTCCTTCCTAGGTCGTCCCTTGTCATCTTGGCTTTGGATTGTGTGCTAGGTAGATTTTGGAGTTGTATGTGTCTTGTTGATGTTCTTTCATGATCACCTAGCCTTAGAGAAGGTTCATTTTCAGTTTCATGTGAATTGGTGATGTGTAGTTAAAGATATGAGCATTTTGTTGAAGTCTTAGCTTGCTGGTTTGAACTTTAATTTGTTAGTTTTCATATCAAACTTGCGTATTTCTATCTTATGCTCTATTTCCTTGATGTTCCATTTCATAGTTGTAATTAGAAGTGTTGTGGAATCATTGTATTGAAGATTGGAGCAGATTCTATTGAAAAATCATTGTAATAAGCACATCGTAATAGCTGGTTTTAGTAGTACTAAATCAACCTATTTATCTTTAGCATGTTTCATTTTGTATCTCATACTCTTGTTGAATAAGTGGTCGATTTTTCTTTATTTCAGTTTTTTTTGGCTCTCGTTGAATAAGTGGTTGAGCATTTAGTTTCAATAATTGTGATAATTTCCCCCCACTAAATAAGTGGTAGTGTGGAATTCATGGTCAGTTCATCACCTACACTTTCATTTCCAGAATTATAATTTTAGTTCAATTTATTGCTAACGATCCCCGACACCATATGCTATCACCTCAACCATATTGGGATCTTGGTGAACATTCTTGGCGAGGGTTACTTTCAAGTTGATTATCTTTGGAGCTAATGCTAATCAATGGTGTTTGTGTTGGACTTGTTCTGAAAAAATTGGGAAAAAAATAAGGGGGTTATTTCAATTTAAGTTGAGCTCAAAGTGTAGAAGATAAAACCCACTCTTGTTGAGTTAGCTTAGAATCCTCTGCAGTTCCATTGATGATCCCTTTTACCTGTATAATGACAACCCTAGCCTTGTGAGTAAAATTTGTTCTAGGAAGTGGAGCAATTATTTTGAGGCCTAATATAATGACACCATTGTTGGGGAGAGTAGCTACTAAAATTTCTTAACTTCATTTGCAGAAGTCAAAATTCAACAAGAATTTTGTAGTTACTATTTTGGGTTATATTAGTGAAATTAACTCCAAATAAAATATTATCTCCCTTAGGGAGTGATGACTCCACTGTAAAAAGCTAGTTTTACAATATATTCATTTACTATGAACAAAAGAAGCTAGAGATGAAATTCCTACATGAGGAAATGTTGTAGGAAATACTAGGAATTAGCGTGGTAAGTTGAAGACAAAGGATGGAAATAGTCCATCGAGACAACATGGTACTAAAGAGGTTAGCACCTCAGGTAGAGGTGATGCTTTAATTGACCTAAGAGAATGTATTAGTACACTTCTAATGATTTTGTAGATCAGCTGCTCAGAAGAATAAATTTGAAGCTTGATGAGTACCATGTGGTGAGGAACCACACATTGGGTCAAACTGGTAGAGTTGCTCAAAAAGTTGATCATCAATAGACTTCTCCCATGGGCTCCCAAGGTTCCCAGTTTGATCAGACTTTTCATGGTGTTGATCAACATATTCAAGTCAATGCTGGTGAAAGAGACCCCTAGACGAAGAGTTGGATCTACTCAATGAAGCTAGAAGAAGACAATAACTGCTAGTAGAGACAAATCAAATAACTTGAGCTCATGTCGTGGATGCCCAACAACAAGGTCAACAAATACCACAATAATTAAATATAGGATAAAACACTAGTGCAAATCCTTGGAGGCAGGCTCAACAATTCGCTCCAATTAGGCAACATTTGGGAAATGAAATTTACATGCAATTGGATTTCTTTGGGATCCGGGGTCATCCCAATCCAATTCCTAGTTATATTAGAGGAAAAGCTCCAAAGATACAAGGTAACAATGTCTTAATGGGGGAATAACATTTTAGGTGCTTCATCAACATCACTGATGAGTATGAAATTGAAGATGAAGATGCAATGATGAAACTGTTCATGCATTGTTTGGAGGGAAGTGCCAGGAAATGGTTCAAAAATATTCCTAATAGTAGTATCTCTTTTTGGGAAGAGTTTCTTTTTATTTTTAGAATGCAATATGGAGACATAATCGATCATAAGTTTTCTATCCATGACTTACCAACATCAAGAAGCGTATCAATGAGACAATCACATACTTCAATAACATGTTCATCCTCATGATGAGAAAGGTACCCCAACATCTCAAATCTAATGAATCCATGTGTTTAGTTCTTTACTATGGCTCTTTTGATTCTAAAATAGGATATTTATTCAAAGATAAAGATCCTTAGACACTTAGGGAGGCTTATGCCACAACCATAAATATTGAGAGTAATATGAGGGAATTTGGAAAATAGTTTAAAATGATTGATGTGAAATTTTCACAACTAGATAGGGTTGTTAAAAATAAACCCCTTTTAGCTGAGGACAAATGAGATAAATTAATGGGTGTTATGAAGGACCTGCCTTACAAAGGAATGAAATAAGAAAGGACTACCACCTCAAGGTGCATCTAGACATTTCAATGAAGGAAAAAGTTGTACAATAGGCCATATAATATTGATTTGTCTAAGAGACCACAACAACAATATAATGGGTGGCCTACTTAAAAGAATGCCAGTTTCAAGCAACATGACAAGGAAGTGCTCGATCCATTTACTAAGGAAGATGTCAATTACCATGATGACAATATGTGGTGTGATTCTTGTTTCCTTCTGCATGACCCTTTAAACTATGTTGTTGCTCTTTCTATGGAGAGGAACGAAGAATTCCCAAATGATGAAGGTGGTCTAGAATATTATGAGGAGAAAATTGACCAATTTGATGAATTGGATCATGATTACACAAAAGATATATTATGTCAAAATGGTCCCAATTTGGATGATCACATTCTACAAGTTCTTAATAAACTTGATTCCCAGCCATATCAACTTCAGCCTCATGATTTTGAGCATATGAAATCTCTTATGTAGCAAAGATACAAGAGGAAAATACCTTCTATTGAAAACATCAAAACTCTCAATGGTGCCACTTTTGTGCAAGCCCAAAGTGGCATGTATTTGAGAAATAGGACTGTCCTTGTGCAACCACAAAATATTGGAAAGTCAACTGCTAATACACCAGAACTTGATATGGGTAAACAAAAGGTGATTGTTGATGAAGAACGACAGAGTATCCCAACCAATAAAACTTTTGATAACATAAAATTTTCTAAACAACAACATAAAAAGAATAAATACAGCTACAAAGTTCAATACAATCCTACACAAGCAAGTGATACTATAGTTTGTGGAGAAAAGACTACAAATGCAAAGGAATCTAGGAAAAAAATTGGAGCATTAGTGGGCTTTATGCTAGAAAATTCTCAAGATGGAGAAGAGGTAAAAGATAATTGGTCTTCTTCTTTTCAAATCAAATGGTGTCACATATACCAAGTGCAAATGTGGTAACTATAGCATCAACTACTCCATTTGCATAATATGTTCTTATTTGTATTGGAGTGATCTTTATCCATGTAAGAGTTTCCATGCCTTTGATTGAAGCCCTTAGAATCCTTGAGCACAAAAATTGGGCTTTGTCTTTTATTTATGAGACTATGCAAGAATTATCAGCTAATTTTTTGACTAAAGAAGAGAAGAAGGTTGAGGATACAGTGGAGGTATACCTTGATGCATCAATTGTGAACAACCAATTTTTTGTTGATCCTTTATACAACACATTGATCATTAATGGGTGGTTACTACATAATATCATGCTTAATTCGGGTGCATCAAGTAACATCATTCCACTCAAGGTAAAGAATGATCTTGGCTTACAAGTGATGAATTATTATGGAAAGTGTTTTTCCATGGACTCTAGGGAAGTGAATGTCATTGGATTGATAAGTGATGTAGAGGTCTAGCTGGTTGCTTACCGAGAAAAGATGTAAAAAATGGACATCATAGTTGTTAACCATCCTCCTAAATGGGGAATATTTCTATCACGCAAGTGGGTAGCTTCAATTGGTGGAAGCATACATATGGATTTTTTATATGTCATCATCCCTTTGCATAGTGAGAATGTGAGGTTGGATAGGGGGAATATTCCAAGACAACATTGAAGATAAGTATAAGTCCTCTAATCAGATAAATTTATTTAACACTAGCATTGATCAGGATTCAGGGTGCTACCACAATAGTGTGTCTCACTTTTGGGATGTGCTAATTTTTGCCTAAAATCACCATTTTTAGAAAAAACTAATGATTTAAGTCTTGAGAGGCTCCATCTAAAGGATTATAATTGAAGAGGGATAAATAAGACCCCCCTAGATCAAACCCCCTTCGATAGAACCCCTCTAGTACTAAATCATACCCATAATTGAGTGTCCTTCGTACCTATCAAAATGCTGGCAAAAACCCACTTTTTCTTTACATTTTGAGGGATTAAATAACGCCATTTAAAAATTATATTTTGTAAGATTGTAGCCCTCATTAAGATTGTAGCCCTCGAAATGAGCTTTCCAACAAGTATAGTTTTGATATATTTTCATTTTATCATGTATTTAATTTTCAATTTTTACTAAACATAGGTTTTTCTTTGAACATCAATCTCTTTGTTGTGTAGAGGTGGAAAAATAGTAAACCATTGTAAAAAAAATTCAAAAAATACCGTTTCCCTAGGTATTGATTTCCTTGTTTCACCCAAAAAAAAAATTGTATTTCGATATACACACAACAAGTTACGTTGTATGACACACATGTATGTCCAAATTATAGTTACAGTGACTTCAAAAATTAATTTCTTAAAAAAATATACAACAAAAAATTATGAAAAAATATCCTTTCCCTAGATATTGATGTTGAGAATCTATATTTCAAAAATTAGAATTTAATCCTTTATAGAAAAAAAGTATGTTGTACAACACAAACGTTACTTTTTGAAAATGTTGTTTTTTGTTTAAAACTAGTTATTAAAGGATATGTTGAAAGATTTATGATTTATTTTGAAAAAGTTGAAAAAAAAAAATATTTAGAATCTACACACAAATTTCCACAAATCACTAGTTCACATCATCTTCAAATTCTTAATAGTTTAGTTGCTATAGGTCTTAGAAGATGAAGATTCAGTTAAAAATATTGAAGTAAATATCCATCTTGGGCAAAAAGTGAGACATAGTATTGTGATTTCACCCATCACATGATTGGATTTTGTGAGGAGATGGTTGCCCCTATTCAAGTAGATGATGAAAAATAATTGAGGGATGGTCTTTGGACCATGTTGTTTAATGGAGCTTTCTCATGTGAAGGTAATGGAGTTAGCATAGTTGTGGTGTCTCCATATGGTGAGAGACATAATTTTTCTTTCAGATTGACCTTTCAATGCACAAATAATGTTGTTGAGTATGAAGCCTTGTTGCTGGGGTTGAATATTGCTCATAAACATGGAGTAAGGTGTATGAAGATCCATGGAGATTTTGAGATTGTTGTACAAAAAATAAAAGGGTGCATATGTAGCCAAGGAGAACAAACTCAGAGTGTACAAAAATGTTTTTTGGGACACCATGGAGTTGTATGATGTCATTGGCATTAAATGGCTGGATCAAAGTGATAATGTTGAGGCTAATGCTCTTGTTGTTGCGATGTTAAGATATGGTTTAAATGAGAATCTTCCTATGTTGCAACTAAGTATTGAAGTCTTGGTGATGCCTACCATACTAGAAAAAAATTACAATCGAAAGTATTTGATGACATCCAACACATTTACAATTTCCTAAATAGTGTCGATGAGTTTGATAGTCAACTCATCGATTGGAAACAAATGATTGAGATTGAAAATGGAAAAGCAACCCTATTTGGGAATAAGATAGTGCAACTCAAAACACACTATTCCCAAGGTATCGTTTGCATTAGAGAAAATGTTTGATATTGGAGATCGTTACAAAAAGATCAAGTCAACTCATGAAGATGATGTTGAAGGAATACTTTGTTGCAAGTATGAGCATATTTGGTGGTGTTGTCATTGATGTCAACACAGTTCAGTATATTGCAGATTGTGCATGTATAGTTGAGATACTATTGAGATATTGTGAGTACATGGAGTTATCCTTATGATGTTGCAGATGTGCATAATTGATGAGTTTCCAAGTGCTTTTGAGAAAATTAATAAAGAGAGAAGTCAGAGTTATGAATGTGTTTAGAATGTGCTATGATATGTGCTTTGTGTTTCTCTTGTGTTGATCCTATGCTTGTGCGGATCTGAAGGGTTGTTTTTTGATGATCTAAGGGTGATATCTACTGATTTGTAGCTTTTGGTTTGATGAAGTGTGAAAGTTGTGTTCATTGGTGTGTGAACTGTTTTGGAAGAGTTAGCCTTCTGTGATTGGGATAAATGTTCCTGCTCCACTGGAATATGTCTTATAATGGTGTTATCTTGGTTCTAGCAAAGATGTGTGTGATTTGGTGATCCAGAATTCAAGTTTCAAAGTTGTATGTGTTTGCACAGTCCGGATGGACTAATGGAAGGAGTTTGGTGTTCAAATATTGTTGCACTTGTTGTGGATGTATCTGAAGGAACCTGAGATGTGTTCTCATGCATAATGAAGCATTTTGTGTCATCCACGTTCTATCTTCTTTTTGGGAAGCGTGTACATCAATGTTCATTTGTGTTTTCATTAGGTTTGGCCAACCTAGTGTTTACACTTCATTTGAAGAATTAAATTTAATTCAGGAAGTGTGTGGTTGATCCGAGATATTATTTTTGGTCTTGGTTAAGTATTTTTATTGGTTCACTCTCATTCCTTTCCACTGTGGGAATGTTGAGTTGCCTACCTAATTTGAATTTATGAAATGAGGCATATGTGGCTGACCTTGGAGAAAATTTCTAAGGTTGAAGATGGTATAAATGCAAGTCAAATTACGAAGAATTGGATGAGGATGAAAAGTAATGAAGTAAGCCACAAATAAAAAGAGTAGAAGTGTGTGAAAGTGAGTTGAGGCTACAGTACTTCATTGTGTTAGATTCTTGAAGGCAGTGAGCTAAAGGTTTTTGCAATCTTCTGATCAAGGTTGCGGATGTGTGTTAATTTTTGTGGTGGATCTTTTGTTCTCTTTTGTATCAGTAGGAAGTGAGTCTTTGTATCTGGACAGTGAGTCCTCTTCTAGGTAGTGAGCCCTTGGCAGTGAGCCTTTGTAATCGGTTTTGCTATCTCTTTATATTGTGATTTAATCCTCCCCGTGGTTTTTCCCTCATTGGGTTTTACACGTAAAATTTGGTGTTCATTGTGTTGATTTTACTTTATTTTATCTGCATTTCATGTTCATACCTAATAACAAAACAATGTGGTTGTGAAGCTAATAAGTATTTAAAGTTTTGAATTTGAATTTGGTGACAATTGATTCAACCCCCTCTCAGTTGTCCTGCACCATTTAACAATTGGTATTAGAGATTTGGTTTCTTGGTGTAGAGCTTAACTCCTTAAGGAAGATTCGATGGATCTAATTACAATGACTAGAAAGCACAAATTATAGGATATATTATCTCTCTTGGTTTCAAGACCTGGAAGGATATTGAGATGAATTATATATTCCCGACAGGTGGTCTTACTACTACAGATGAGATTTCTGCTTATGAGGAGAATGAGAAGGCGAGGTATACTATTTTTAGTGCTTTATCTAAAACTGAGTGAACTAAGGTTCTTTCTTTAGGCACTACTCATGAAGTCTGGAAGAAGTTGGAAGAATTGTATGAAGGAAATGAAAGAGTAAAGTTAACAAAGAAGTTGGCAGAAAAATGCAGATATGGGAATCTGAAAATGGAAGGTGAATATTTTACAAGTTATTTCCAGAGGGTTGAACTTGCAGCAAATGAAGTTAGGAATCAAGGGGGAAACTTGACTGATGAAGATATAATTGAGAAGATCCTGATCACCCTATCAGATTGCTATAGTGATAAGATCTCAGTTATTGAAGAGATGCATGATCCTAAGAAGTATACTAAAGAACAGTTATTTGACACCTTGAGCATTTGAGATGAGAAAGTTTGGAAAGAAAGAGGAAAAGACAAAAACAACATTTGCAGATTGAAGATGATACAGATAGTGATGGCTCTGATGAGTTGGAAGCAAATTTCACCAAAAAGTTGAAGAAAGGTACCGGTAAGTATAAAGGTATTTTTCCCTTTAAATGTTTCAGTTGTGGTAATATTTGTCATTATGCTTCAAGATGTCCGAAGAGAGTTGTACATAAGAATAACAAAGATTATGAAGATAAAGATAAAGATAGAAATGATAAGAAATATAAGAAGTTGTACTATGTTAAAGAAGCCAGAATCTTTGATGATGAATCTGATTATGAGGGTGATGATAGTGAATGCTTATTTTTAACTTTGGAGAATAAATTTTTCTGCTAACCCTGGAAAATGTGCAAGGAATAATGCTTCAAAAAACAAGAAGAATGGGATGGAAGGTACTGTGGTCACCACCTTTTATGCCAAGTAGGATGAAGATTACTGGGTGATTGATAGTGGATGTTCTAATGACATGAACGGTGATAAAAGTAAGTTTACTAAACTCGAAGAGTATGATGGAGGCTTGGTCATGTTTGGTGATGATTTAGGAGAAAAAATTATTGGGAAAGGTACAATTTAGTTTTGATGAAATACACAACACTGATGATGTATATTATGTAAAGAGTTTGAGGCATAACCTTTTGAGTGTTGGATAGATGTGTAGCAAAGGCTTTAAACTTGTGTTTTAGAATAACACTTGCGAGATCATAGAAAGATCTGGAGATATGGTTGTTGTTGGAAGGAGAACTCATGGAAACATCTATCAGCTTAAAGGTGTGGATGATCAGTGCCTTGCATCTCAAATCAATGAAAGTTTTTTATGGCACCGGAGAATGGGACATGTAAACTTTGATAATCTAGCCAAAATCAGTTAAAGACATGTTTTCCCAGGTATACCTAGAATAACAAATCCTGCTAATACTATTTACAGAAGTTGTCAGTTAGGGAAACAAACAAGATGCAACTTTAAGGGAAAAGAGCAATCTACTACCAAAATGTTGGAGTTAATTCATACTGACCTTTGTGGTCTGACTAGAAGAAGAAGCCTAAATGGTGACATGTTTTTCATGCTCCTTATTGATGATTATTCTTGAATGAAATGGGTTGCTTTTCTTAGAGAGAAGACTTAGGCTCTACATAGGTTTAAAGTGTTCAAAGCAAGAGTGGAAAGTGAAGTGAATTTGAGAATCAAATGTTTGAGATTTGATAGAGGTAGAAAAGTCACTTTTGGTGAGTTTAATACATTTTGTGAACAATATGGCATTAAAAGATAGTTTTCTACTCTGAGAACCCCTCAGCAGAATGGGGTAGTTGAGAGGAAAAACCAGACGATACAGGAAGTTGCAAGAACCATGATGAAAGAATCAAATGTACCAGATGTGTACTAGAGAGAGGCAATACACACTAGTGTTTATGTTCTTAATAGAGTTCAGATTAGAAGCAACAACACAAAGACTCCTTTTGAGTTATGGATTGGTAAGACTCCTACTGTGAATTATTTCAAGGTATTTGGAAGCAGATGTTACATTAAAAGAGATGATGAAAATATTGGGAAGTTTGATGCTAGATGTGATGAAGGAATTTTTCTTGGGTACTCTACTACCAACAAAGCATATAGATGCTTCAATAAAAGATTAAGGAAGATTGTTGAAAGTGCTAATGTGAAAGTTGATGAAGACATGCACAAACCTATTGAGATAAGTGAAGTTGAACCTGATGATCTTATTTGTGGACAAGTAGCTGAAGAGAATAAGGAGAAGGAAGAAGAAGAGGAAGAAGAACAGACTGGAGAAGAAGAAGAAAATGAACTGGAACCTATTTCTAAGACTCCTAAGTATTTGTAGAAGAATCATCTAGAGGAACAGATAATTGGAGATAAAAGTGAAGGTGTGAAGACAAGAAGTAAAGTAGCAGGTGAGGTAAATATGTGTTTACTCTCTAAAATTGAACCTAAGTCTGTGAATGAAGCATGTGAAGATGAGAGTTGGATGAGAGCTATGAAAGAAGAGTTGCAACAAATAGAAAAGAATCAGACATGGGAATTAGTTCCTAGACCTGTGAATAAGAATGTAATTGGTTCAAAATGGGTGTTTTGGAATAAATTGAATGAAAATGGTGAAGTTATAAGAAATAAGGCAAGACTTTTATGCAAGGGATACTCACAAGTTGAAGGCATAGAATTTGAAGAAACATTTTCCCCTGTGGCTAGAATGGAAGCTATTAGAATGTTTTTGGCATTTTTTTCCCACAAGGATTTCAAAGTATATCAGATGGATGTCAAGTCAACATTTCTGAATGGTGAATTGGAGGAAGAAGTATACATGGAACAACTTGAAGGATTTCAGTTATCTGAAAAATCGGATGTGGCTTGTAAGTTGAAGAAGGCATTGTATGGACTAAAGCAACCTCCTAGAGCTTGGTATGCAAGATTGAATAGATACCTGACAAAGAAAGGATTCAACAAAGGCTTTGCTGAAAACAATCTTTACTTCAAAGTGCAAGGTAACAAAATGTTAATAGTGGTATTATATGTTGATGATATCATATTTGGTGGAAATGAATGCATGTGTAAAAGATTTGTAGAAGAAATGCAAAAAGAATTTGAAATGTCCATGATTGGTGAGTTGAATTTCTTTCTTGGTAGATTCAAGTAAATCAAACTGATAAGGGGATATTCATTTCATAATCTAAGTACATGAAAGAGTTGTTGAAGAAGTTTGGAATGGATGATTCCAAACCGGTTAGTACTTCTATGGTGACCGAATGTAAGCTAAGTAAAGATGATGAATATGCTAAAATTGATCAGAGAAAATATAGATCTATGATTGGTGGGTTGTTGTATCTTATTGCTACCAGACCAGATATTATGCATGCACTATGTTTAGTTGCCATATTTCAAGCAGATCCTAAAGAGGCACATGTTACAATAGTAAAGAGGATATTTAGATATCTTAAAGGTACACCAGATTATGGTTTATGGTATCCTAAGGGTGTTGATTTCACCTTGAGTGATTATACTGATGCAGATTGGGTTGGTTGTGTGGATGACAAGAAGAGTACCTCTTTGCTAACTATTTTAAATAAATATTTAAATTGCAAATAAAAGATATTCTGTTATTATTTACTCAGAATAGATATTTAATTTTGCACTTAAAAATGGTATTTTTATTAATAGCTGAGAATAAATATTGTGCATGGAAAATAAAATTTATTATTTTTATTTTCAAGATTCAGTTATTGGAAAATTTGGAGAGAAATATTTTTAAAAGGGGGGGAAATCCATAATGGAAACACAATTTTTAGTTTTTCATAATCTTTCTTTATTTCTCTTCAAAATATAACTGGAAATGGGTGCTCGAGAAGGGGTTTTTGAAGAACAGTAAGTCAAGAACGGGGGAGAAGGGAAGAAAGGAAAGAGAGGAAAGAGAAACAAGAAGAAGAAAATCTTCAGGAAGTGATTTCCAGGTTTTTAAATTCTTTTACCAATATATTTTAATTTCTAAATGTGTGAATGAATGATAGTTAGTGCGAAAGACTGAATTCTTTTGTTGATCTCCAATTGGTTGTTCAAATTGAAATCATGTGTTTGATGTTTAAATATGAAAACAGACTGTATTTCTCTTATTCTTTTAATATACATACATAATAGTATACACAATTACGTTACTGCCACAAAATTTTGTATGGGATATATTTTTACTGAACGGGAATTGAAAAATTATTCTTTATTGTTCTATTTATTATAATATTATGTGTTTATGTATATAATGTACTCTATATACATTAAGATATAATACCATTAATATTTATTTATGAATGGATCAAACAATACCTTATATTGAAATCAAAAATCTTGAAGTATTTGATGTTTGTATTATCCGCAGAATGGAAGAAATTGTGAAATAGTTAATTTTCATTGATTTTAGTCACAACCAAGGATGTGATGGAGTAGGGGCGATGTTGTGGAGAGAAACCGCTTCCCATAGGTCACGGCCTATGGGAAGGGCACTGCCCTCCAACAGCGGCCACCACCACACAGAGTCGTCCCTCAATTAATTTCATGTTTCCTTTCAACCCATTGATATTCTAATAGCTGCAACATACAGTGATTATTTTGAATTAGATAGAAACCTTGTATGTGTATGTTTTCATCTATTTCGTGTAGTATTTGATGATTACATATTTATTGTGACTCTCCCATTAGTCTCAATACTTTTGGTATTTTCCTTTTAAAGCTTTTGACTACGATATTTTAGCAGTGTTTGGGACATTTGGGTAAAAGATAACACCAACAACATAAGTATCTCAATTATATTCACTAATGTAGTATTCTCGACTCATCGTAATTGACTTATAAAGTTTAAAGCATTGTAACATCTTCCAATAATATTCTTCAATTTAAATGCCTTTATTCTATCAGTAATCAACTTTTTATATGCTAGCTCAGAGACATTGATTCTTAGCATAGAATTTCAAGAATAGATCAAAGGCTTTAGTAGACATTGGACCTTTATCTAACCGAAAAGTAACTACTCTCATGAATTATGTTATAAATTGGTCATATTTATATAGATAATAGTAGATGTTCTAGTATATATTTTCTATTTGGTGAGTCAAAAGAATTCACAGAAGGATGGCCACTGAATGAAGAATATGACATAAAAGTTTTCTTAATTATTCTTCCTCCTTAGTTTTAGTTGATCAATTTTTAACAATTCCTCAAGATACCTCATCGCATTGAAAAGGCGGGTTCTAGTAGTTTTGGTATAATAAGTGTATGTGTTGCTTCTCTATTGCTCTGGTGGTGGTGCTGCAGTGTTAGTACAATCCATCTTTCAAGGGTTTTGTTTGAATTCAAATCTAAACGATATTTATTTCGATTTTCTAGCTTAATGGTTGAGGTTTTATGGTGGCATTGATTGTGGCCTAATTTTCTATTTGTCTCATGGAATTTTGCTTTATCTCATGAAGGATTTCTATTACCCATAATGCTACAGAATATTTATCTTTAGGTAGTTAGTTCACTGTAATTTTGGTGGTGTGCATAAAGTCTTGGTAAATCTAGAAACCTTGAAGGATTTTATAGTGAAAATATGTAGAATGCTATTTTTTATCATTTGCAATCAGTACTGTAGTTTATAATAGAGAAAACACTGGAACTCTTAGTCAATTGGTCAATTGTATATAATTTGTGGTACACTGTATGGATATACACATAAAGTTAAAGTTTAAACATGTCTATTCTATGGATATATACATTATATGGATGAATTTCATTTGAATTGATTTCTATTATGCACTGTTTCTTCTCTATTATTTTTGTCATGGTGAAATAGTAAGTCATTTTCAGCTGGCTTTTAAATTAATGTAATTTTCTCAAAATTATTTTGATGTAGGTTTTGTTTAGGATTAAGTCAAACTATATGAGGGGGTAGGTCTTGCCTGTTTTTGAAAGTACCTGAAGATCTACTATCTTAAGGCTTAAAATATTATGTAGTATTACAATTTAGTTGGAAACTGCTTTTGAGCAGAAAATGAAGAACTATGATTCTAACTCTTTTGTAGTATTATTCTCTTATTGTTGAAATCTCTATGAATCAATGAGTTTAGGAGTAAGCATTTTTTTTATAATTGCATAGGTATGTGCACATTCTAGCAGGCCTAGGATCACTTTCATGAAGCTTTATGTGAATGGCTTATAGCTTTCAGCGTACTTGTGTGATACTTGAGAGGTCATTGGAGGTAGAATGGTCTTATTTTCAAATACTTGGAATAAATTCATGCTAGTCTTGGCATTACCTTAATTTCATATGCAAGGATGATGCATTGGTGAAACTTCAAAATGTTGCTTGTAGACTTATGTAAACTATAAAAGAACTTCCTTATGCTCCTTGTTAGGTGTGATATTCATGTCAACAAGACAGTATGATCATTGCCTGTGAGGCATCTTGTAACGATTGAGATTTTGTAGCCAATAAGGCTATGCTAGTGATGCATATCATTAAGCCAGTGAGGCACTTTTATGAGTGGTTTTTCATCCCTATGAGGGTTTTCCACTCATGAAAATTCTTTTTGTTATGGTTCTATTGTGGTTGCATTTATGATCTTGCTATTTCTTTAATTGCACTACAATATTTGGATTTAAATGTATTGTTGAGATGATAATTCGTGTGTAAGTCTACATGGCTAAAACTAATGAAGGTAAAACCTTGTTTTGATATGCTTTGATTCATTGATGTATGTTATTCCATTTGAATTTAGTGATGGAAGTAATTTAATTATTCTTCTTATTTTGCACCTTTTTATAATAATTTTATTCTATTAAATTATTTTGGCAATTAAGGGTTATAATTAGTAAGTGAAATTTTTTGAACCTTACATTATTTTTGGTCTTGGTTAAGTATTTTTATTGGTCCACTCTCATTCCTTTCCACTGCGGGAATGTTGAGTTGCCAAACTAATTTGAATTTATGAAATGAGGCGTATGTGGCCGACCTTGGAGAAAGTTTCTAAGGTTAGAGATGGTATAAATGCAAGTTGAATTGCGAAGAATTGGATGAGGATGAAAAGTAACGAAGTAAGCCACAAATTAAAAGAGTAGAAGTGTGTGAAAGTGAGTTGAGGCAGCAGTACTTCATTGCGTTAGATTCCTAAAGGCAGTGAGCTAAAGGTTTCTGCAATCTTATGATCAAGGTTGTGAATATGTGTTAATTGTTGTGGTGGATCTTTTGTTCTCTTTTGTATCAGTAGGCAATGAGCCTCCCTGTTAGACAGTGAGTCATTTTTGTAGGCAATGAGCTTTTGTATATGGATAGTGAGTCCTCTTTTGGGCAGTGAGCCTTTGTAATCGGTTTTGCTATATCTTTATATTGTGAGTTAATTCTCATTGTGGTTTTTCCCTCATTGGGTTTTCCATGCAAAATCTAGTGTTCATTGTGTTGATTTTACTTTCTGTTATTTGCATTTCATGTTCATACCTAATAACAAAAAAGTGTGGTTGTGAAGCTAATAAGTATTTAAAGTTTTGAATTTGAATTTGGTGAAAACTGATTCACCCCCCTCTCAGTTTTCTTGCGCCATTTCACATAATTTTGG
Organism: Sequoia sempervirens; assembly: GCA_007258455.2. Classification (NCBI taxonomy): domain Eukaryota; kingdom Viridiplantae; phylum Streptophyta; class Pinopsida; order Cupressales; family Cupressaceae; genus Sequoia; species Sequoia sempervirens. The sequence continues at coordinate 117,171 of VDFB02050910.1, forward strand.
GTACAAACAAAAATCCTAAGATGGTTTACATTGATAAGAGGCTTAAACCCCATGAAAAGAAAATGCTAATATCTTTGTTACACAAATTTAAGAAGTGCTTTGCATGGTCATATGATGAGTTAAAGGCATATAGGGAGGATTTGTTTCAACATACTACCCCTCTCTAACTTGATGCAAAACCATTTAGGTAAAAGAAAAGGCCAATTAGTCCTACCTTGACTCCCTAGATAAAAAAGAGTTGATGAAGATGAAAGAAGTTGGAATCATTAAGGCTGTCAGACATTTTGAATGAGTGTCAATCTTGTTATGGAGTAAGGAAAAAGAATGGTGAAATAAGGTTATGTGTTGATTTTAGGAATCTCAACCTTAAATCCCTCTAAGACACTTACCCTCTTCCTAGCATGGATTGCTTGTTGCAACAAGTAACTAGATCAAAATTGATGTCTATGATGGATGGGTTTTTAGGTTGCAACCAAGTGGTTGAAAAAGAATTAGAGCAGTCATAAGACAACAGTCACTACTCCATGAGGAATTTATGTGTATTTGAGGATTCCTTTTGGTTTGAAGAATGTAGGATGAACATTTCAGGAGCAATGAATGTGGCTTTTTCTAGTCTTATTAATTGGATAATGGTGGTATACCAAGATGACCTATCTGCATTTTCAAAGGATTTTGTATACACCCACCTTAAGAGTATTTTGGCTACCATTGGAAACCATCTTAGTGGTTTCCATTGTGTGGAATTCCATATGATTAGGCTTCCCTTTTTTCTAGGGTTAGTACCATTGTCAACATGCTTATTTGACATCCTAGTCATTTTGAATGATTTTTTTTAGACTCCTTTCTTGATATAACTTCATATCTAGAATTTTCTAAAATCACCACACCTAGATCCCATTCAAAATTATTCTTTAAGGAAGGTAGTGCACACACAAGTGTTTTTTTAAACAACAAAAAAATAATAACATCAAAAATAGGGTTCAGGGAGAAGTGCCCTCCTTAATCAAGCCCTCTGAGCCTTTGACCACCTAAGAATCCCTAACTCCTCACTCAATAAGAATAAAAGGAATTGGAGGGGGAGGAGGAAAAACCAACCAAGGATAGCCAACCAGAGGGGTCACAACCTTATCCTTGATCAAGGGGACAAAATATTCCTCCTCAAGATTAGTCCTACTAGCCCCATCAACTAAATTAGTAGTTGAATCAAGAAAAACAATAGAAAAAGGAGGATCATTAGGAAGAGAAGATCTACACCTTGCATAGTCCCTTTGGATGGGTAGTTTATATCAAGATGTCTAGTTTTGTGAAATAGAAAACATGGAAAGGGAGAGTTCTTAAACGTAATAGTTTGGTACCAAGAACTAAACTTGGATGATAGGATGATCATAGAAGGAGGCTCTAAGCCTAAGAAAGCATTAACACAAATTCTAACAAATACCAATTAGAATCTAGCACATATCACTAGATTGGTAGCAACCAACCAACTAAAAGAGTTATCCACTCCTCTCAAAACTCCTTCTTTACAACATTTCAAGGTAGACTTGGTAGCCTAACCCACATTGGAGTAACATTGATGTTTTCATTAGAAAAATCAAAGCCAGGGCTCTTTACTTTGAGTAACAAACTAGTTTTCCCAAAACACCAAGGGCCCCCTACCAAAGTGCTGCCAAAACCTTTTGGAAAATTAAAGGAGAACATAAAGAGCCCTTAAGACATAGTTGAGACCTCCATCTCTCCCCCAGTACACCATTTTTTGGCTACTTAAGATCTGACTAAATCAATATTCGACCTAGGCCCTAAAAACTTTCCAACCTAAGAATTCTCCATTTATCCATGGCCCTTACCAATATCACATCAAGGTTGTCAAGAAATGTGTCACCTTTATCATTCAATGGGATATGAAGTAGAGGTGGATTAGAAGCACAACCCTTTCCCTTTTGAGGATTACAACTTTTGAACTTATAGTTTTTTTTCTTGAAAATATTTTCCCAATACTTATGATGGGCTAAACACCTCAAACAAATAGACCCCTAGGAGGAGAAAGATCATCTAACATGTACTTCTTCATGTGAGCATCCACAAAATCCCAAATACTCTAAGTGATAGGCACAAGCATAGGTGGGGAACTCCCAAGTTGTTTCAAAATCGTAGTCACACCCTACCTAACACCATAGGAAGCTAGGATTCTAAGCCTAGTGCCAACATCCAAAGATTCTTGTTTGCAACACAATTCAAAATTGTGCATTGAATCTCACCGAGCAATAACTTTGCTACAAGATTCTTGTTGAATTAACATTTAGTTATTTATAATCTTTAGGGAGAAATTGAAACCATATTTTTATCTATGTGCTCTAAAATAATTTATCAAGAATATGTTGTTCCCTAAACTAATAGCTTGATTAAATTATCCATTTTGAGAAATCCCAGAATGGCTCCAAAGAGAGCTATGAGCTTAGATATTTTAGAAGTCATCTCTTGGATGTGAAAGAAGTATACAAGGTAAATTGATAAAGGAGATTTTGCAAAGGACTTCTTCAAGGATTCCAAATATGATATTAGAGATCTAATAACTTAGATGCTAGGGGAAATTGTTTGATATTTCCTACAAGGGGGTCAAGCTGCATCTACTATGTAATGCTTAGGTTTTTGACCTAGCCAAGATCATAGTACCTAATCATTTTCCTAATACAAAATATTATTGAGCAAGAAAATAATTGCAATGATGTGGCCACTCTTACTATGAAGGATGCATCTAGATAATTAATTTTCACTCTTAATAGGGAAAAAAATCAAAGGTTTTTCTTGTTAACCACTAAAGCTAGAACACCATTGGACTTAGAGGGTCTATCATTTCTATACAAAAAGGATAACGATCTTTATAGAGGAGTAATATTTCTTCATTATATAATCAAGAGTGATTCAAAGACTAAGGCAGTTATTCCCAATGACTAAAATAAACCAATGGAATTGACTAAATTTGTGCCATATTTTTAAGACATATCAAGGATATTTTCAAGTCATAATGCATTGTGCTAGAAACTTGGTATGCCCTGCATAAATGGCCTTTGTTATGGATAATCAAAATCCACATTAGAAAACACAATTTGATTATGGAGAGTTCCTCACTCATTAGATTCCCATTAAACTAGTTGAGTTTAAGAAGTCTACTACAAATAGGTTGTGGAGATGTTTAATTTCATGCCATATTTTCTTGTATAACATGATCTAGAATGTTAACCTATAAAAATATACTTGAATATAAACATTAAATTACCCCTCACATGTGATATTTAAAAATTACTTTGTTAATCCATTGTCATAAAGCAAAAGACTAACGAACCTACATTGAATAATAATACAAATAAATTAATTAAACCTTATCAAAGGATGCCCAAGCAAGAGTTGCAACATACTTGAGGTGATTTATTTTTCTATCCCTAATTAACCATATTAAAAAAGTGGAGCTAGTAAGGCACTATATATGAAATGAAATAAAATATTTTAATAACGTCCACGAGGCCACAAAAGCATATGGGACCCAAGAACAACACAAGGACCATGAGCAAAGAAAAAGACCCTAAAAAGTTTGTGATCCTTGTTCAAGATCAACCCTTTTGCAATGAAATTTGATGATGTAGTTTGCAATTTTGTCCAACCTTGCCTCTTCGAACAAGGTACTTAAATTATCTTGTAAGGTGTCCTCATAATTGGCCTAGATATCGTTATATGTTGAACACTCTATAACAAAATGTCATTCTGTCTCCACCATTCCCTTGTCACAAAATCGACATATTCTTTTTTCCCACTCCTCTTGAGGTACCATCCATCTTCTCATTTCACATCTAAGATGATGTGAACTAGTTTGTAATTAAACTACCAACATTTTTGCTTTCCATTTAATATTCACTCTTATATAGGATTTTTCCTTATGGTCCCCTTTGGGATTAAATTCTTGGATATAGTAATTTTTTTTCCGCCTTGATTGTTTTGTCCATATAACATTTTTACATTTTTCTTTTACATACTTTTTTTTATTTCTTCATTTGTGCTTGGACATTCATGCATATTCGCATCCCACTTTTTCATCCATTTTTTATTTTGTTTCATCCATGTATTTTTTCTTCTACCTAGCTCTTCTTCCACAAGCTTAGGCCAACGATGGTGCTCCATATTTTGAACCTTATGTAAGTAACTTAATAATTGGACCATCATTGAAGCTTCCAAGGGGAGGTACATGTCTCCACCAATAAAATTTCATAAAGAATTGTAGTTTTGAGTTTAAGGTTGCTTATAATTAGATGCTTTTGGATTCTCTCCATTTGTCTCCACTTTTTATCTGACATGTTGCTCCCTCAAATTTCACAACCATAACGGACCACTAAAGCAACAAGTAAGTCAAACAACGTTCTTTTGGTTTTCCAATCCCATTATTCTATATTTCTATATTTATTTGATAGAGAGTACAACGCTTTCCTACCCCTTGAATTCTTTTTACTCTACATGTTTCCCAATTGAATTTGTTGTGAAAATCAAACCCAAAATACTTGTAATATTTCCAGCCGTAAAGAAAAAGGTAATTTGCTGCTTTTTCTTTCTCGAATGAATGAATGAAAGATTTTAATGAAGTCCACGAGACTAAACAATCTATGGGACCGAGACAAAACAAGGCTAATTTTTCTTCATGTTCTTTTCCAAGTCGGATCTCCTGCCATTAATTTTGACTAGAAGGCTAGTCGATTGATTAATCTTATCTTCCTCAAATAGCTGGTGCATATTGTCAACTTTCAAACAATTCCCATGTTGAGTGTGGATATCCACGTAAGTAGTGCACTCCATGACAAAGTGCCATTCCGTTTCCACAGCCCCCTTGTTGCAGAAAATGCAAGTTCTTTCTTCCCAAGATTCCTTGGGTATCATCCACCTACCCGTCTCACACCTACGGTGATGTGATCCTGTCCTCAATTGTGCCACTAACATCCTTGCTTTCCCTTTAATAGTTGTAACTAAATAGGTTTTGTCACCATGATCTTTTTCTGGATTAAATTCTTTGATGTAATATGCTTTTTTTCGCTCAATCTGATTTGTCCACATGGTAGTTTTGAATTTTTCAATCACATAGCTTTTTATTTCACTATTGGTGCTAGGACAGTCATGCAGATTGATGTCCCACTTATTCATCCACTTGTGGTTCTGTTTCATCCAAATTTTCTTCCTACGATCTAGCGTCTCCTTCATAACCGTTTTAGGCCACCGGTGGTTATCCATGTTTTCAACCTTCTTTAAATAGCTTATCAACCGGATTAGCACTGACGCTTCCAATGGAAAAGTCCTCGTTTCAGCTAAAAGAATTTCATATGGGACTGTGGTTTTAACTTTGAGACTGCTTTTTATTAAATGCTTCTGGATTCTTTCTAGTTGTCTCCAACTACACTTTGACATACTGCTCCCCCACACTTCACACCTATGAAGTACAACCAGCGTAATAAGCAAACCAAAAAGAGTTTTCTTGGTTTTCCAATCCCAAAGCTCAGCTTTTCTACACCTATTTTGTAGAAGGTAAGAGGCTTTCCAACCTCCCTGTATCCTTTTCATACGACACGTCTCCCAACTGAGCTTATAATGAAAGTCAATCCCAAGATACTTGTATTCTTTCACAATTTCAAGCGGGCTGCGTTAAAAAAGAAAGGTATTTTGCTTATCTTTTCTAATCAATGAGAAAATCATGATTTTGGTCTTGGTGATATTCACTTGCATCCCAACCTCGTGACAAAAGAGTTCAAGAGCTTTCAAATGTTCTCTTAACCCATGAGATGTTTTTGAAATTAGGATAAGATCATCAGCATATAAAAGTAGCTTCACCACATAACGTTCCAATTGAATACCGTCCCCGTCTGTCTTACTTAACCAAGCTTCCAACTTATCAATGTATAGCCATAAAAGCATGGGAGATAGAGGGCAGCCCTGTTTAACTCCAATGTCGCTACCAAAACATTTTGACATACCTTCACTTGTTCTGATTTTAGCTCTAACCTTCTCATACAATCTATGAACAGCTGCTCTATACATGTTTGGGATGCCTAATTCCTCCATTTTATTCCATAGTTTATCTCTAGGTACTGTGTCAAAAGCTTTCTTGAAGTCTACAAAACAACAGTAAGCTTCCTCGCCTTGAGTGTTCCAATTTTTTTCAATCAAATGTCTAAGGGTGATGTAGTGATCAATGGTAGAGTGTCTTGACCTAAAGCCTGCCTGCCCCTTTGCTCTTTTGCCCTCATTTTCTGCCCAACTACTGATCCTTTGTTCAATCATGCTCCCAAAGAGCTTGCCAAAGATAGGGTTGACCATAATCGTGCGGTAGTTAGATGGGTTATTGATATCACCACTTTTAAATAAATGAATGACCACACTGGTAGTCCACTCCATAGGAAAACCCTCTTGATTGACATTATTGAAAATTCGTTTTATGTGAGGGGCAAGAATGTCAATCCCCCACTTAAAAAATTCAGCCTGTAACCCATCTATGTCTTGAGCTTTACCACTCACCAAATTCTTTATTCCTTGTTTAATATCATCCACAGTGAATAGTTCCATTGATGTGTTAATAACAGGTGGATGGTCTTTCTCGTGAATCCGCTCATAAAGAAGCCTAGCATAATCTAGCCATTGGACATCTGTAATACTGTTTTCAATCTTCATTTTCTTTTGCTGCAATTCTCTCCAAAAACCTTTAGGGTTCTGTTGTCCAAGTGAAATGAGCTCCTTCCTTCTTTCACTTACATAATCAGATTTTTTGGACTGCACCAATTTTTCATATTTTTCCTTGTATTCTTTATCCATTCCTCTCTTTTTTAGTGATCTCTTGGTTGCCTTACATTCTTCGTCATACCATGGATTTGCCAGGAAAGTGTTTGCAGCCTTCACCTTGGGGTGAGACCTTTTGCATGCATTTAAGGCCTTGTGAATTATTGGGATCAACGAATTGCTATGAATGTGGACATCCCCCTCTTTTGTTGTTTTGACCTCTTTGTTGTTCTTTAAATCATGGAAATGTTGTTTAAGAATAGCATTAAATATTTCTCTATTTTCCTTATTCAAGAGGATTTTACCCTTTGGGAGGGTTTTTTTGAGCATGTGCTGATCTTGTTTGATGTGTTGGTTGATTGAAGACATGCCGAGCTTAACCAGAAGAGGTAAGTGGTTAGATTTCTTCCCAATAGGGCAGTCCTCAATGTCAAACACTAGCAGCCTAGAGACAAAACCTTGAGAGCAAATCACGTAGTCCACCATGCTTTGACCGTTATAAGTTTTACAAGTGATACCCCCCAAATTTGGCCAACCTCTCATCCCATTGCAAATAACCATGCCAAACAAACTACAAAGCCCAAGTAATTCTACCCCAAACGAAGTGACATTGCCATTACCATCTTGAAATGTTCTTTCACACTTTTGATCTCCACCTTCCTCCAACCATAAAGGATTGTTCTCCCCTTTTTCTCCCCTACTCAACTGAAGAGATTGATTATTTGTTGTTTTAGCAGTCGCCCATTAAGACATCTCCAAGTGTGCTAAAAATAGATATATCTCTTTTTAGTGAGGCATACGAGTCTTCGTTGTCTAAATTTCTTTTCTTGTAGAACTTAGAATTTTTTGGAGCAAAGTAACAAGCAGCCATATGTACTGTTTATTTACGTCCTCTTTTTCAAGTTCAACAATTCCCTTCCACTTCTCACCTATTAACACTGTAACTCCCCCATGACCTTTGCCTGTTTCACTCCCTTTGTTCCAAACTGAAACTTTCTTATACCCTTCAAAATCTGGAACTTTGCAGCCTTCATGTTCATGTGTTTCGGTAAGAATGATGATATCTTTACCCTTTGCTATGGGCCCCAATCCAGGTCCTCTTCTCCATGGATACCCTCTACAATTCCAACTTACAACACGTAAGTATTCGAAAAAAAGATAATTATTTTAGTTTTTCTGGTGCCTCAAGGATTGCCTTCTAAAATTCAGAAGAAGGGTGGGTCGACATGAACTCCAACAAAGTCGCGGCCTCAACATCGGCCTCAGCATCGGCCTCAGTCTCATCCATTACCGACACTTTTCTCCAGGACTTGCATATAGACAGAATTTCTAGGATCGATGCTGGAGGTATACCTCGGTTTTGATTTTTCCATCCATATTTATCCCTAAAAATATGATGCAATAATCTCAACCGCTTGAAAAAATTTCAAAGCTCACTAAGATACTAGCCCGCATTCTCGGTTTTTTCATCATAATCTCTTCATTATCTAAAAAGGTCTCTAGTTTAGCTAAAGAAAAATGATATATGGTCTCCCATATATGTGAGAACTGTACTCGTGTGCTTACATGCGTGGGCATTTGGTCGTTCATTAATAAATCTCTTTGATCTGCACTTATCTTTAGTTAGCAAAGTCCTGCTGTCGTACTCTTTTCAGAAATTTTTAAGAATACTGGATTTGAGTAAAATGTTGTTTGGATCTATGTATGCACGAATCACAATTTTGGTCCTATGTTATTTTGGTTTTAAAACCGTTCTCTGAGTCAAATTACTGCCATTTTCTTTTTCCTTTTTGCTGAGTACCAACCAGAGATTGTACTATCAATCTAATAATACCATTCCCGTATGGGGGGGAATCCATTTACCAAATTTGCTTGAGATGCGTCCAGTATTTTGCTTGCATTGTCACTATCACAGCCATTTTAGCAATGGTAGCTTGCAAAAAATGGCTTAAACCAAATAACCATCACTGTAATTGTATCGTCTTACCGTAGCCCATGGCTTGCTCGACGGAAAACAGCAGTGCTTGATTAGAACTTTGTTATTTATTTTTTTGATAAATTTAATCAAAAAATAAGAATATTAATTATTAATGTTATTTTTGATGATTCTTGTGGAGCTAGAAGTCTCGTTTATTTTTACATTACAAGAAAATCTGAAATACCAATCTATCAAATTACTAATTATATAAGTAATGTAGGGAATACCCTTGGAGATATTAAACGAAATAAAGTAGGGGGTTTTCATAGTTTTGAAGGTCCTTGATACATGGAAATCTGAGTTCCCAGGTTGGATATAAAATTCACAAAAATTGTGAAAGACCAATAGAACTTGTATGAGTGTAGTGAGTGCGAGAGAGAAATATAGGAGCCAGTGAGTTTTGAAGAGCACAAAAAGATTCAGAAGGATCTATGTAGGTCTGAATGTCATTTAGATGGTTTGACAAGAAGTTTTGTTTCATATATGCTCAAAATTTGACAAATGCAATAATTTGTCCCTACAAACTTAAAGTGTCTCAAAACTAAAAATCATTGTGTAAAGCATGTTAAAATGCACCACCAAGGAAGATTTTGGGAGAAATTGATGACATTTGAGTAGAATTCAACAAATTAGAAGAATTAGCAAATGGCTTCAAATCAAAATGACAAGCGTGCAAGAGTGAAAAGGGGACCAAGAAGGAAATTCATGTCAGATCGTGGGGGAAAGTGACGAGTGTAAGCTCGAAAATTACACAATTGGCACTCGAAAATTACACAATTGGAAAGAGTGCCAAAAAGATGACAAAAGAGTATCTAAAATCAAAGCTAAGAGAGTTGACAAAGCAAAAGAAGCAAAAGAGTGATGAGAGCAAATAGGTTGCATCAGGGCAGTAGCACGATCATAAGTAGATCATTAGGGTGACAAAGGATTAATAATTGAAAGTTTTGGTTGTGAAATGCCACATCCGAAATAGGCCATGATTGCTTATAGTGTCCAATCAATAGGCTTTTCAATAGTGAATCTATGGGAGCTTATTTCTGAGTGTTTTGTAATATCATGACTGCAAGATATGTCGATAGGAACAACAGAATTCTTTTGTCTTGAGATCTAGAGAACTTGGCTCTAATCACAGAATGCGCTTCTTCTTTTTCTGCGTGTGTGCAAAAGAATCATCATTAGATGATTTTCATGCTTTTCTTCAAGCTTTGTGAGGACATGCTTCCAAAATTGCAGTGCATTAGATGTCTTGGGTCTCAGAAACGAAACCAAATGTTTACATAAAACGAAAGTGATTATACTAAATTAGAGATCTTGGTCCTGGTTAGAGCTAATACATTACACGAGAAAATCAATCACAACTGTGTTGTTTGTAGGATTCCTTTAGTCAGAGAAAGAAAAAACATATCGGAATTGTTTCTCTGATAGCTTCGTAGAATTTTTCGGCCAACATGGGGATCAATTCTATACTGTTCCTTAGGTCCTATTGACATCTTATTAAAAAATCTAACCGTCGTTAAGATTGACAAATGATGAAAGTCTTACTTAAATTAAACGAGTCGTTTAAGGCTGTGGTCACGTGGAGGGTGGTTTTAAAAAAAATATCAGTGGGTGTTGTTGAGATGTTTTAGGAGAATTTTAAAGTGGACAGTCTCATGAATTTTGTAATGCAGCATTAAAATTTACGGAAGCTGACGGTCTCATGAATTTTATTATTTTATATATTCAATTCAACATAATATAAATATAAAATGATAAAAACTTAATTAACAGAAAATTTAAAAATTCTAAATGATTCACAAGTGACAAAAAAAATTCTTAAGCTGATGGAGGAAATTTCTAGCCCCACCCCAAATGCACCCCCTTAAAATTACAAACTAAAAAGTAGGGCCTCTATCTTTTGCCGCATAAGACCCCCTCTTCATAAAAATAGCTCCTGAAACCCCTCCAAAAGACTGCACCCTCAATATTATACAAAAATTTAACAATCTATCCATTCATGAGTTGACTGAAAGATTCAAATTTTGCATTCAATGTTACACAAGAATTTAACAATCTATTCATTCATGAGTTAATGAAGGAATCAAATTCTCCATTTATTAAAAAGGAACAAAAGTGCACACAATTTTACAAATATATTGCTGGATTCATCCTGGACAGACCTGGATAGAACCAGTGGCATTTAATTTCTTTTTGTAATTTCAAAATTTTAGTATATTTGCATTGGAATTAGGGAATGGATAAATATCCTGAATGTTTAAAGTTGTTTAAAACTTAATATCTATAGCACAATTTTGAATATCTGTAACTTTACACATTTGAGATATATAAAGTTATAGATATTCAGAATTACAATTTATATAAATTATAGTTTTAGGTTAACTTTTATTTAAAATTTTAATTTTTTATATATAGATGGAATGGTTATAAAATTGTATTTTAGAAAATACAGATTTATAATTATAAATATCACTGTTTTTTTAATTTTATTTTTTAATTTATTTCATTGATTAGATAATGATGTTATGATTTCTTGTGACAATAAATTATGATTTTATTATTTTTATATATAATAATAATCTTAATTTTTTAATGCTACAAATACGTATTATTTTCATATTCAACGACAATCTTAAACTTTTTATGCTACAAATATATATATGTGTATGATTTTTATTTATTATTTGTACCAAAATGAATCCAATCTCACTTTTTTTCTTCTTTTTGCTATATCTGCAAACCAATCCTAAACGGGTAGCTTAGATCACAATCTATTTCATAGATGTAGTATCTGCTATCAACTAACAACAGATCAGAACTGATATGTTACATCCCGGCGATTAACAGGCTATATACAAAGTAGTACAACTCACATAGTGATTACTTAGATGAAACGTCCACATGTGACCTCAATGGATCAATAAATAAGCATAAATCATTGATTCATTATCAAAACACATCTCACTCTTCCACTTAAAACACGAAAGTATACGGTATATCAAGTACGTCTCAGTGAATCGCACAGTTCAACAAGGAAGACATCGATCTGGATCTGGAATGCTGCAAGTAGAGGAAGAGTATCACCGGAGTCCTTTACTGTTCAACCAACGAGCCTTATAGAATTCCTGCATACCTCCTCTACTCACGAGTGGCCCTATCCTTCACAAGGGCAGCTGATGAAGAGAACCGACAAGTAAGAGAGCATCACGTGTGTATCATCGCAATTAGCATGTAGAGATAAAATCATGCAGAACTAGATGCCACTATGAACATGGTAAACATGAATCCACACATTATGTATGTGGTCAAGCATTTAATAACAAATCTGCATATTCAATCCTGAAAGTAGGGTTCAAGGAATCATTTCTTCATCCTAAGGATTCTACAGTCTGTAATGTTCATACAACACAACCATCTTAAACTTAAAGTGATACTCAGGTTTAAAATCGACAGAAGATCGCAAGGAATCATGTATAACTACTTAGCAGTCATAAGATGAAATAAAACAATTGATGCCATCTAACAGACAGCTAGATGCAGAGTTGGATGAGTAAGTCTCCTTTATACAGTAAGGGCTGCAAGAAGTCCTTTTCAGGAGAGCCTGTTGCAGTCACAATTGCAGAGAGGAAGCTCGTCATCACTCTCTATAGCTCGGTGCCTTTGATTTGACATTCTTCAAATTTGAAATTGAACTGAACAACAGAACCTCACTCTTGATCTATATCAAGTTCAGTATTTCGGAAAGGTAAGCTTACCATCTCAACATGACATTGGTCACATAGCATATGATGACCATTGGCACTTGAAACACAATTGCTTTCCATTTTGCACATATCATACTTATCTAGTACCAATACCTAGGTTTTGTAAGGGCGAGGTCCCTAGTAATTCATAAAGAACTGTCAAAGTGCATGTGTTTTGCATAGAACATTCGCCTCATAGTTGTAGACTATTGGATGGTGAAAAGAAGTTATATCTACCATTAATTATGAAACTTGGACAGGGGTAGCCGACTTATAAATGAGTATGACTCAAAAGAATACTCTTACACCATTCAATATAGCAATCCACTGATAATCCATAGACAACATTCATTAGTAGTCTTTTAATAATATTTTTACATCAGTTTAATGTAGGAGACATGCTATAAACCAGTCAGATCACCGAGGATTATCTTCTACAGGGTTTGCCAACTTATGAACTTCAACCTTTCAAAACAAGGGCCACTACAAATTTAAGAATTGAAATCCTTACATCTCAGTTCACTAAGAGTTCAAGAGCTGTTTTGTAGGAAGGAGAAAGCCACTAAGATTCCTCACGCCAGCTATTGCAAGCACAGACCTTTAATCATTTAAAGACTGATGGGATGTTACCCAATTAGTAGTTAAGTCAAACATGCAGAATCCAATCAGACCATTTCTGACATCAGGTCTATTCAAATTTAAAATTACAATACCAGATTTGAGATAGCTTTGTTTAATATAATTTAAAAGATCCACAGGTCAGATTTATCAGTATTGTAAAGGATTTTATGCATCAGAACCACCTTCTGCCACTGATCTGTTTCATGCTAACAACTTATATTATTTTTTGAATGAACTAAAATGTTACTACACAAACCTAACTTCATGCAGACAAGGTTTACCTGAATACTACCATTCCAAACCAAATCTTTAGGGTTAACAATAACCTAAGTTACTGGTCCTGGTACTGCTACTGGTTCTGGTTTGGGTTCAGGTTCAAGGGTTCAGTTCCCTTGTTCAGTCAAAAACTTTTTTGGGGTTGGGTTCATTTTGGCTTCGTCCATACAAAAATATATAAAAATAAAAAATATGTACATATTTGTAGCAGTAATTAAGTTAAGAATATCACACATAGCATCACATATTGTATAATAAACAAAACCACCATAAAAGTAAAATATTATATGACGTCAATTAGTCAAACTCGAATGTCATGATATATATTATATATTAAAATTAAAAAATAATAATATCAAGTGTCAACAACCAGCCATCACTGATGGAGCATCATCATCGCCATCCATATTAAATGATGTAGGTACTAGTAAATTAGAAGAACCACAAACAATGCCATTGACACTAGCATTGACACTCTCAAGCTTGCTAGCTGGCTCATCATCAACATCAAGTTTAGCAAGCTGGGAAGTAAAAGCATCCAAGTCGACATGCTTTGGCTCCATATTCCACTTCTTTGTGTCCCCTTCCTTGTAGCCACTTTGTTTATGTGAAAGGAGGCGCAAGTTAGAATGCACATAAAAGTCCTTTGCCTTTTTTAAAGGGTAGTCAATTGTGCTTTATTGAGAAATGAACTAGCAACCTATTAAGACAAATTAGAGAGTTAAGAGTTATAAAATTAAAAAAATTAGATTATAAAATATAAATGGAACTTAAAAGATAAAATATTTTTTTTAATAAAACTTGTGATAAAATTTTGTTCATAAGAGGTTGTAGGTGTGTGGATGATTGTCCATGGAAGTACCACCAACTATGAGCATCAACCTTATACTTGTCACGAAGAGCATCAATACTAAAGTCACTAGGACATACAAAATCCATGAACTCAATCCCCACTGCATCCCACATGTTAGGATCAATGAAGAGTTCTACAAAGTGTTGCCTTGTACCCTTGGCTGACTTCAACATCTCTATATGGGCAATTCTTGTTGAAATATAAAGGAGCTCAACACTATAATATTTGGGACTCAATGCAAAGGCAAGAAGATGTAGCACAGTGGTCATTTTTCCATCTCTCTTCAATAATTTTGTGTAGTTGTTTGAAGAAAGTTTTTGTAGAATTTTCTCTTTTGCATTTATGATGGCTTTCATCTTCTCAATCATTGAGTCGATGCCATTATTTATCTCTCTCAAACAAGGCCTATCCATGTTGGTGTCATGAATGATACTCGATATAGGCTCAACAAAGTTGAGGAGATATTCAACATGATCCCACCAAATGTCATCTAGGATCATCCGCTTAATATTTGTTGCCCTTATAGTGCTAGATTGCTTCCATATGGACCACTTTAGGTTGATGACCATGTTAGAAAGCGCCTTACAAACCCTCACAAGTCATCTCAAAAAAATTGTTTTGGAGCAAAACAAGGCTCAACAACCTATTTGAAAATTAAGAAAAAATTAAAAATTAAAAATAAAATTAATTTTTTTATTGAAGTGAAATATAGTTATTAAAATAAATCTTATGGCTTCACTTACCTTCAACAACTCCAGTTTCAAGAATGTATTGAATATGCCTTGTGACATAAGAATGTATTGAATATGCCTTGTGACATATGGTGGTTGGTGATGAACATTTGGATCTCTTCAGCTTCAACATACACCTATTTGATCCAATCAATTTTGGTGCCAATTTTTTGCAACATAAGGTCGAGAGAGTGGACAACACAAGGTATCTAAAAAATTTGTGAATAATGCTTCTCAACCAATAACCCAACTACTCTACAATCTTTGGCATTGTCTAGTATGACTACATGATATTTTGAGGCCACTTCCTCAATCGCTATCATGAGAATGCTAGCAATAAAAGCACCATCCTTCACCTCCTCTTCACAATCTGCTGCTTTCAAAAACAATGCTCCTTTAGGGGACACTGCAATAACATCGATCAATTCTTGCATCTTTCCATCCATTGAAAATGATGGACACCTTTGTTGCATCCCACAAATTCCTTATGGGCTTCAATGACTCCTTAATGAACTTCACCTCCTTTTTCAATAAGGTGCTACAACTTTCTCAAAAATCAAGCCCTTGTACCCTTTTGAGGCCTCATTAATTGCTTTCACCATTTGTTGTCAACATGGTGAGACAATAGTAATGAAAGCCAATCTATTTGCATAGAGACATCCTGCTATGTGTTGATTGACAGTCTCTCGAGATTCATTCTAAAATTCCATTTCCAATGGTCCCTTTGATCGCTTATGTGTAAAGACCACAAGTTGTTCTTCAGGTGTGTCCAAAAATGGGTGGATCTCTATAGGTTGAAGACTAGAAGGTGGTGGACGGGGCTTCATTCCTCAAGATCCTTTCTTTAACAAAGGATGATTTGATTTGCAGCCTACTACTTGATTTGTTTTTTCTTGTTCATTAATTTATGCCATGACTTGTGCTTCTGGAATGGATATACTATTTTTTTAAGGAAAGGTTTGATGCCTAGTCCAGGTATGTGACACAAATGGCCTTTCACCTAATTGTATGAATTTGAATACCTAACATCATATGCACTACAAATCCAAATATAAACCACACCACTTGGAAGACATTGTACCATATTAACATATTTCCAAGGGGGAGAATTTAGGTCTGTTATGAAGCGAGGTCAGCCTATGGAGTTAGAACCAGTTGCCATTGTAATACCTATGACAAAAAGTTCAATAACAACATATTTGAAGAAATATATATAACTTATTTTAAAAAAAAGCTTGTGTTATAGATTCATAGAAGAATGAAAATAAAACAAAAAATTCAAAACAAAACAAGATAGCTTGTTTGTAAAAAAAATGTAGTAAGAAAAACCAAAAACTTAAGAAAACCTACCTCTTTTGCATAAATCTTCCTCTACAATCTTCTTGGCAACAAATGGGCTCTTGCAAATGCATATGAAAAGCAAACAAACCACTTTGGAATGTTCATCAATCAATTTTCAACTCTATTCATGCAATGGAAAGCAAGAATGAAAGTTCAACAAGGATGAATGATATTTTGCATTCACAATTTGAGAAATTACTTTTTTTTTGTTTTCAAAATATCTTGGAATCAATGTTTTAGGGTTTGAGGGGGCATTTTTTGGTTTTTGTTCAAAGTCAAAATTCAAATTAGAATATATATATTTTTTAAATGGTCAAATTCACTAGCTAGACCTAAAAGAAAGCAAAATTTTTTGTGGGTTCTCTTGGGTTTGTCTTGGATGGACCCAGGTTTTGGACGAGACGTATGATGGCTCCCAACTCAGATTGGATCCAAACCCGTATCTAGGTTGGATTTTACCTGACTCGATAGGCCCCAAGGCTTGAACCAATAACACAAACAATGACCTATAAATAATACACTTATAGAGAGTCTCAACTCATGAAGGTAAATCATAGGACTACAATTACACCTCATGGATAACTCCAAAAAGAATGTTTCAATATCCATTCTATAAAGGCTGAAGGGGACCAAATGAAGAAGACTACAATTTTTAGTAAAACAGCTAGAGGGATTTTCCTATTTTTATACCCATATAGACTTAAATGATACAATTGATAAAGCCCTATAATATATCATTTTTACGCGGTTTGAAAGGGCGGTATCTAGGCTAATTCACATATCATTTTTTCACTCGACAACATTTGAAATTTACAAGAGTAAAGAATAAATAAATGCCTAGTAAAATGGAGTTTCTTAATTGATGTTGACAAGCTAAGCACTATCTATGGGCCAATTTGAATCCTCTAGAAACGAGCATAACCTTCCTATATTGTTCTCAACTTTTTTGTCTAGTATCAAAGAAAGACCATGTAGATATGGGATAATCTCCTTAAGTTGCGGGAGTTCTACCATATAACCTTTGAGCCTCCATGTTGGGTATGGTTAACTAAATAGTATTAATTTATTATACAGTTTAGAAGAGTGCTTCAAAATGTCTGAAACTCCTCATTGTCTCCATCCTAGTACACTTCCAACATGAATATTGTCATTAACTTAGGGTTGCAATCTGCTTGAAGTGCAACAACCATACACTAAATATATTTTTTTGTTCTTTGTTCAAGTTAGGGTTATGATTTATGCATATTCAAGACACACATCATTCATTTGAAGTCAATTATAATTATCATATCCATGTTCCCTAATGCATTGGTCCTTGATCAAGACTCAATGATTTCACTAACATCTTCTTAAGTCAAGTAGAGGTTGGTCTTAAAGGTGTCCTTCCAAATAGTCAACATTTAATATATTATTTTTTGACAAAATTAAAAAACAATATTTAAAGAACATAAGGGCCAAGGGCCAAATACATAGAAGTAGAAGGCATAGAGCCAATTACAGAGGAACAAAAAATAAGAGGGCCTAAGAGTCATGAATATCAAGCTTCAAATCAAGATTAGAATCAACATTGTTTTGATATTGATCTCCATGGTGAAGCTTCAAAGGTGTGCTTTCAAATAGTCAACATTTAATATATCATTTTTTGACAAAACTAAAAAAATATTATTCAACATCAAGGCTAAAGGCCGAATATATAGAAGTAGAAGGAATAGAGCAAATTACAAAGAAAAAATAAAATAAGAGGGCCTAAGAGTCATGAATATCGAGCTTCAAATCAAGATTAGAATCAATATTGTTTTGATATTGACCTCCATGGTAAAGCCAATCGCGCACCTAATAGACCAAGTACCTCATATCCTGTACAAGAGATCTCAAACTATGATGGATGTCCTCAAGATCTCCCATATTAACATTGATGGAATTCAACGTCTTGACTTGATCATCCATAATTCTTCTTCCAAGGTAAACTTCCATTCTCATCATAAAAAAACTGATTATTGGAGTTTTCCAAGAGATCTTTGATAGCATTAGTTAAATATTGAAGATTCATTCGCTCAATCTAAATCTCTTGGATAAGATTTTTCCTATAGCTAATAAGTTTTGTTAGGTGGGACCAATATTTGCCACAAATCCGTGCTGCAATTTACTAGTAGAACTTGGTGCCTTGCCATCAATAATGTTGCGAGAATTAACATGTGAAGGTCCATTTGAACAATGGGCCTTATTGAAAGGTAGAAAGTCCTTCAAATCTACTTTTCACTTACCTTTAAAATTACACTAAGAAGTAGAAACAATAGCCTCCATGTTCATTCTCCTTATTAAATGGTGAATTCCCATGTGATGAGTTGCATTTGGGATAGTCACCTCCTTCATGTTGACATGGTTGCAGAATAGGGAGGAATAACAACATAACTTGCATCATCATGTGGAAGAATATTAAAGTGGGGGTCTTTGCTAGTAGCAATCTACTATATCTTGATACCCTTTTGAAGACTTTTAGAAAGGGAGTTATATTGCTTAGCTTGAAGAAGAGCCACATGAGCAGAGAAAAACAAACCCAAAGGATGTGTGTAGAATTTGACAAATTTCCAAATTCTTTTGCCAACCACTTGAAGAATTGCCCAATGAACAAACAAAACAAATTGAACATCCAAAAGGGAACCTTGATGACAAAAGGAAGATCACACTATTGTGCAAGGATAGAAAATTGAAACTAGAAGAAGAAATGACAAGTGAGCATAAATAGAGGCAACAAAGAAACACACCACCCACACATAGAGAAGGTTAAAACATGCCTAAATGAAAAGCCCTTGAAAAGCAACAACAATCTAGAAATGATGACGAAGATGACGCATTCAAATTAAGAGACAAGTGCCCGAAAAAGACAACATAAAGTTGCCAACCATCAAAGTAAAGCACAAAAAGGAGAGGACAAACCAAAAGATAAAAGGATTAGAAAACCTCCATTTCTAAAAAAATGTCACCATGGCGAGTAGGGAGTGCAAAAGCCAACACCAAGGATCCAAGAAACAATAGTTTAGCTAAGATGACAAAATGTGTGTAGAGAAGAGAATCTGGAAAAGTGCCAACCAAGACACACAAGAGCAATTAAAAGAGATAACATTCTAAATAGAAAAAGCAGAAAAACATGGATCCACACTCTTAATGTAATGTCCCCACTCTAGTCAGTTTCAGGAGCAATTGAGTTAGCCTATCTCTTGGACCCATGTAGGCTGACAGGATCTGGTTAGGGGGTCAGTGGTCGTTTTGGTGGGTATTGTCATTCCCACTCCTCCACTTCAATATGGGATTCAGTATAGGCGTTTGTAGTTCAGTGTTCGCCAGCTTCTGACGGCTCGGAGAAATATTGAGTTTGGAGGGAGTTATTAATATTTATGTGGTTAAGTTATTTATTTAACTTATGGGTTTATTATAAAGTCAAATTGACTATATAAAAGTGACACCACTTAAATATTTTTTTAAGTGATAAATAAATCACTTAAAGGAAAAAGTGCACCCAAAGTATTTAAAAGGCGAACTATTGAAAATAACTTAAAATACATTTTAAATGGGAAAAGTCATACTTTTCTTGAAAGTCGTGCCTTTTGGAGTTATAAGGAAAAAGATGCAAGTTGAACTCACCAATTGATCATTTGACATTGCATTTTGATATTTCCTTTGTGGTTTTTGTCTGAGGACTAGGGTTTCAGGAATTCTTCATTGGAGAGTGACAATTCTTCATTGATCTGTGATTGTGAGATTGTGAAATACTAGTTGAATGGTTGCTACTGAGGGAGCTTCATATAGGAGTTCTTCTATGCTTATATCAGAGTTTTATTCAAAACTTTTTTCAATTTGTAATAAGGGAGAGGGATTCACATCTTGGATGCCATCTTCAACAGTTTTCTATGCTTTCAATAAAGGATCTTCATCATCTTTCAGAGGTCGTACCATTTGCATTGGGTGGTGTGTCATCTGGAAAGGGCGTATGAAGCTAGAGGCAAAAACACCTCTCCTTTTGGCTAGTTCTTAGTTCCATCTTGGGCGCCTATCTTTCTCAACAGCTTTTCACCAAATTCTGTGTGGGAGAAAGTAGATCCAGAGCCTAGGCATTGCATTTCATCAGTTTCAGCCATTCCTGATGTGTAAAATTTCTTTATTTAAATAATCTGGAGGGTTTCGAGTATGGTTTTTGTATGCAATTTCTTTGTATGAATTGCCTGATCTACAATACAATGATAGTTTCTTAGATTTAGCTTTAAATTTAGTTTTATCTCCATTTATGCTTGGTGCACTTTGTATTTCTTGCTTTAAAATTCATCAGAAACCAAACAAAACACAAAAAACAAATAGTTATTGTTTAGAGGTTGAGTTGGAGCTAGTTGGGCTCATCACAGTGGTATCAGAGCTTTTAATCCTATCAGCTTGGAGGGTTAAACGTTCATATGCATCATAATCAGTTTGGGCCGCAAAGGTTTTACTCACATAGGAGACCAGGGTTGTAGAGAAACTAGTTCATGTTTGAGAATAGACCATTTGAAATCATTTTGAAGATATACCATTTGATACCATGGGTGATAGAGAAGAAAATGAACCACCCAAAAATAATGCTCATAATGAATATTTGGAAGCCAGAGATATTTTGAGAGGTTTGGTGATAGGACAGGAACAGGTTACTAACTACCTACAACAACTTACTACAGCAGTACAACAAATATCTATTCCCAGGCGCCTAAATCAGGATTAGGAAGAGGATGGTAGTATCCATGGAGTTCCATGTCCTAGAGTTACTCCTACACGTACTTATGATAGGCCTACTCGCCCTACCTTTACCAGAAATGAGCCAGAAGAGGGTAACGAAGATGAGGAGGAAGGTAACATGATCTTTGGAGACAATATTATGACACAACATGATGAGTGGGATGCCTTGCCACAGAGAGTTAAGGACCACCTTAACTTTGATAGGTTTCTAACATAGAAAAGAGAGAGCAGCAGGAACAGGACAAATAGGATACCTTGGCATAGGAACAATGATCTCAGACATGCTACTAGTAAGCTCACACTCACCACCTTTGATGGTAGTGGCAGAGTTATAGCTAGAGCTTGGGTTAGCAAGCTGGATACATTCTTAAACCTACATCCTATGGTAGAAGAGGATGCCATAAAGTTCGCAGCTCTACACTTGGATGGCGTAGCCCATGACTGGTGGCACCATGGCATGGTTACACTACAGCATGACAGGTTCACAACTTATCAGGAGTTCACACATAGGTTGGTTGAGAGATTTGATAAATGAGATCCAGAGTTTTACTTTATAGATCTAGCTTAGTTGAAGCAGTTGGGTAGTTTAGAATCCTACATTGGAGAGTTTTAGAAGCTCTCAGTCATGGTAACCGGCATATTAGAGAGGAGATTGGTTATACTCTTCATAGAGGGCCTATTTGAGCCTATGAAAGGATGGATCAAGGCATTTGATCCACCTACCTTGCAAGAGGCTATGAGGAAAGCTCATAGCATGGAACTTACCGCACCTTGTAGTAAGTTCCCTTCCAAACTGTCTTCATCTTACAATGTTAACAGATCTGATCCAAGGAAAACAAAAAACTTAGACCAAAAGAAAAAGTTTGCAACTCTGTTGGATCGAGAAACGATTAATGATTTACGTAGGAAGAAGCTTTTCTTTTATTGCAAGGGCCCGTATGATATTAACCATGATTGTCCCCTCAAGCCTAAAGGTCAAAATAGGCACATGGAGTGGTATTTTGAGGGAGAAGATATGACTGATTTTTCAGACCAGCAAGCTGTACATGATGATTCAGAGTTAGAAAAATCAGAAAATGAAGTTGAGATTGAGCTACAGGAAGCTCACATGTCAAGCATGCAAAGAGAAGGCTCTTTCAAACTACGTGGACTCTTGGCTTGTCAAAGAGTCATTTCGTTGCTTGATACAGGTGCAACACATAATTTTATAGATGCACGATTGGTAGAGAAAAGAGGAATTCAAACTCAAGAGTTTGAAGGGATTAGAGTGAAGGTTGCCGATGGATATACTCTTACCTATGATAGAATGATTCCAGATCTGCCCATAAAGCTCAATAATTTTGAGTTTAAATCAGATTTCTATGTGGTGAAGATGGGCAACACAAATGTGGTTCTTGGCATGAAGTGGCTTCATGCAATAGGCGAGTTCACACTCAACTTTAGAGATATGGAGATGAAATTTAAGGTTGATGGGACCAATCATGTACTCAAGGCCATCCAAGACAACAATTTGAAGGAGATAACACTTAGGAGAATGCAAATATTAATTTGGCATGACATGGTTAAGTGGGCAGCAGAGTGTTAGATGCAGCCATCTTATGAGGAGCAGCATAAAATGCCTTATCATCCCGATGTTCAGGAGCTTCAAATGAAGCATACTAAGGTGTTTAGTGATATACCTCATGGTAGATCTCCAGACAGGGGCATAGAGCATATTATTGATTTGGAGGAGGGCACCAACCTCATTATGATTACTCCTTATCGACACCCTAAGCGATTGAAAGATGAGATAGAGAAAACCATAAAAGAATTGCTCGCTATGGGACACATCAGGTTGAGTAAGTCTCCATTTGCTTCTTCAGTTGTATTGGTGAAGGACGGTACTCTTATAATGTGTATTGATTATAGGATATTGAACAAGAAAACCATCAAGAACAGGTATCCCATTCCGCATATTGATGAGTTGATAGATGAACTACATGGGGCTTGCTACTTCTTGAAGATAGATTTGAGAACAGGGTACCATCATATTAGAGTTCGAGAGGACATTGAGAAGACCACCTTCAGGTGTCATTATGGTCATTTTGACTTTTTGGTTATGCCTTTTGGTTTAACCAACACTTCAGCCACCTTTCAGTCCACGATGAATAGGGTCTTCCAGCATCAATTGAGGAAATTTGTTTTGGTGTTCTTCAATGACATATTAGTCTACAATAGATCTCGGGAGGAGCACATGGTTCACCTAGATGTTGTGTTGAGCATACTTGACAAGGAGTCCTTGTACACCAAGGAGTCCAAGTGTGCATTTGTAGAAACCCTTGTTTCCCCTGTTTTCTGAATTTGATTGTTTTTTGTTTGTTTTGATGTATTTTTGATTTTTTTGTGGTTTTTGCATGAATAAGAAAGAATGCGATTTTTGAAAGAAATATATATAAATTCAAATAAATAGATTGTGAAGTAGAAACCCTTTGGAATAACTCATCTATGATCTTATTATGCATTTCAGATGATTACAATTAAAGATCTCTGGCATGCAAACTAAATAATATAAAATATTGTTTCAAAAACCTGATTTGCTGCAATATGAAAATGTCCTTGATCTGGTACGGTTGCAATAACTAAGCCTTTCTCCCTCCGTCTAACAATCCAAAATGATGCCAGGTATATAGGCGCCCCAACTGGTAATGACAGTTTGATCAAATAGTAGGCGATTTGCTCCAAGAAGAAAGTACGCCCCTTTTTGTGAAGGTACAGCCTGGTACATAAATGTACGGCCTGAACACATCAACAACTATTAAATAAAGTATGGCCTTCTATCACTTCTCCAGATCCCAATGAGAATAGGCGCCTCCACTGAAAAAACCCTGATGGATGAGTTGCACACTGAAAACCTTGAAGATGAATCATCTGTGAATGTTCTGTGATCTCTCCTGGATGAAGAAATCTCTCTGCCTGGCAATAAATTAGATGATATTTCACAACCTCTGAATTGCTTTCACTAGAGATGGCTCGTTCCCCAATGCTCTGAGACTAAAACCCTTGGCTTCCGTGCTCTGGTTAAAGACTTGATCAATTTTCAATATTCAATAACATAATGAGCTCGAATTTCAAAGCAAAGCCTTATATCCTTTAAAAAGTGCGAATTCCTTCAAAAAGCATCATTAAAATAAATTTGACTTTTCTTTTTAATTATTTCAATAGTCTCCGATCAAATTTTTAATTATAAAATATAATTAAAAATGGCCCCTCTGATGTTGGTCGACCCCTTCAGCAAAAACACTTAAGTTATAATATTTTAAAATATTATAACTTTATAATATAAGTGCCAAATAATTAATATTTAATTAAATCAATTAAATATTAATATCTCTCTCAATATCTACCCGATGCACGAACCGTCTGAAGCTGACGAATAAGGAAGTGATTCTGCACGTGACCAACCATATTGCTAAAAATAGCAGGGGTGCTCCGCTGAGTGCCAAAAACTGCTAAAAATAGCAACTCAGGAAAACGGTGTCCAAATGAGCCCGAACGAAAGCCAACTGATCAAATTCTGACAACTGAAGCCAAGCCAAGCTCCATCAAGACCCTCTATCCATCCCATCAGCCTACGAGGGTTGCATAATAGGCTAATCATATGCTCTGAGAGATGTCAACTAGAAGGGGACATGACAGTCCGCCCCTCCTGAAATTGCTTGTCCTCGAGCAATCTCAACTCCGGATGCTGCAGAATATCCTCGCTCTCCCATGTAGCATCCTCCACAGGAAAATCTCTCCATTTCACTAGATATTCCCTGATAGTCCTCCTACGCAACTGTCTCTCTCTGTACTCCAGGATAGACTCAGGTACTAGAATCAACTTTCCCTCATCATCTAAGGGAGGTAAAACTGCAGAAGGTACCACACGGTGACCCAACGCCTTCTTGAGACGTGACACGTGAAAAACATTGTGTACCTTGCTCTCTGCTGGAAGTTCAAGCTCATAAGCCACCTCTCCAACACGCCTCAGGATCCTGAAAGGACTATAATATTGTGGCTTAAGCTTCTCTGACCCACTCTTCCGAAGAGTAGACTGACGGTAGGGCTGCAGCATAAGATAAACCATGTCACCCACCTCAAAATGCCTCTATGTTCTCTTCTGATCTACGTACTGCTTTTGCTGATTTTGTGCCTTGGCAATATTTTCCTTGAGAGCCCTCATAGTATCCTGACTCTCCTGCAACAAGTCTCCAGCACTCGGCACTCTACTGTCACTCAGTAACAAATCCAGAAAACTCGGCGCCTCATAACCGTACAACACCATAAAAGGGGACATCTGAATGGTCATATGAAATGTCGTGTTGTAGCAATACTTGCACAAGTGAATCCATTTGACCCATGCCTTTTGCTGCCCTGCGATATAATTCCTGAGGTAACCTTCCACCCATTTATTCATTATCTCCGTCTGCCCATCGGTCTGCGGGTGGTAACTGGTGCTCGGTGTAAGCTCGGTCCCACAGAGTCTGAACACCTCATTCCAAAAGTGACTCAAGAACCGACTATCTCTGTCGCTCACTATGCTCTAAGGAAACCCATGCAGTCTGAATACCTTACGGAAGAAGATCTCTGCCACCTGCATGGCTGTGTAAGTAGTGGTAATCGGAAAGAAGTGGGCATACTTCGTTAGCCGATCCACAACTACATATATGCAATCCCGTCCTTGGGCTTTAGGAAAGCCCGTAATGAAATCCATCGATAGGCATTCCCACTTCCTGTCAGGAATCGGAAGTGGTTGCAATAATCCTGCCGGGTACGTGTTCTCCTGCTTGTTCTGCTGACAAACAGGGCGCTCACGAACGTACTGAAGAACATCTGCCTTAAGTCCTTTCCATGTAAATCTCTCCTGAATCTGTCTGTATGTTTTGAAATATCCGGGATGTCCTGCAGTCGGTACATCATGAAAGGCTCGCATGATAATGTTCTTCACCTCTGAACCTGGGACCAAATAAATCATGTTCTTGTAAATGATCAAGTCATTCACAAGCGTATATCTAGTGTCAATCATCGATCCCTCTACAATGCTGGATGCCCATGTATCCTTGGCATACTCTGCCACAATCATATGCCTCCAATCCCTTGAAATGTGAACCATAGAGCTCAGATAAGGCCTGCATGAAAGAGCATCAGCTACTACATTCTATATACCTTTGATATACGAGATATCAAAGTCATATGCCTGCAATTTACTAACCCACTTCTGCTGACGATCATTGAGATCTCGCTGCCCTAGGAAGTGTCTCAAACTATTGTGGTCAGTTTTGATGCAAAATTTTCTGCCAACAAGATATTGCCTAAATTTTGCTAAGGCATGCATTATAGCGAGCATCTCCTTATCATAAATGTTGTAGAGTCTCTCTAGCCCTCTGAGTTTACGACTCTCATACACAATAGGGTGCTTGTCCTGCATAAGCACCGCTCCAATGCCCTCACCTGATGCATCGCACTGAAGCTCAAAAGGCTTCGAAAAGTCAGGTAGTGCCAACACTGGGCACGTAGTCATCAACTCCTTAAACCTCAGAAAACACTCCTGTGCCTTAGAAGTCCAACAAAATGCACCCTTTATCAGCAAATATGTCATCGGGGCTGCATGACGTGAATAACCATTCACGAATATGTGATAGAACCCACACAAACCTAGAAATCCTCGCAGCTGTGTAAGGTTTGCCGGAGTCGGCCAGTCTATAATAGCGCGGATCTTCTCAGGATCCATCTGCACTCCCTCTGCACTGATGATATGACCTAAGTATAACAATTCGGTCATTCCCAAGTCACATTTGGATTCCTTGGCGTACAAGGACTCCCTCTCCAGAATACTGAGCACGGTCTCCAGATGAGCCAAATGCTCCTACCAAGTCTTGTTGTAGATAAGAATATCATCGAAAAAGACCAATACAAATCTCCTCAGCAATGAATGGAAAACCCGATTCATCGTGGATTGAAAAGTAGCTGGAGCGTTGGTTAGCCCAAATGGCATCACCACAAACTCGAAGTGCCCACAATGACAATGGAAGGCAGTCTTCTCGATGTCCTACTCACGAACCCTGATCTGATGATATCCTGATCTTAAGTCTATTTTCGTGAAGTAGCATGCACCATGGAGCTCATCAATAAGCTCGTCTATACGAGGTATCAGATACCTATTTTTGATAGTCCTCTTATTCAGGACCCTGTAGTCTATGCACATGCGTAAGGTACCATCCTTCTTCTTCACCAAAACAACTGAAGAAGCAAATGGTGATTTGCTAGGTCGAATGTGACCCATAGCAAGCAACTCCTTGATCATTTTCTTGATCTCATCTTTCAGCCACTTGGGATGTCTATAAGGAGTAATCATAACGGGCTTAGTGCCCTCCTCAAGCTCAATAATATGCTCAATGCCCCTGTCTGGAGGTCTCCCTGGTGGAATATCACTGAATACATTATCATGCTTGACTCTCAACTGCTGAATGTCCAGATGATACTCAGTCTTCTGCTGTCCCTCCTGTATAGGTGCTAATGTGCACTCGGCAGCCCACTCTACCATGTCGTGTCGCATGAGTCTCTCCATCTGACGAAAGGAAATAGTTTTGATGTTGTTGTCCTGAATTTCCTTCAAAATATGTGTCTTCCCATCTACATTAAAACGGATCTCCATGTCCTTAAGATGAAGAGTGACTTCCTCAAGTGAATCAAGCCACCTCATACCCAAGACCAAATCAATATCTCCCATGTTAACTACGTAGTAATCATCCTTGAACTCATAATTGTTCAAGCATAAGGGAAGATCCTTAATCATGCGTTCACACCTGAGAGTGTAACCATCTGCCACCTTAACCCTAATTCCTTTGAACTCCTCAGTGATGAGTCCGCGTTTCTCAACAAATCTAGCATTGATAAAATTATGTGTGGCTCCTGTATCAAGAAGGGTAATGACCCTTTGTCCTACCAAAACTCCACGAATCTTGAATGAACCCTCCTGCTGAATGCTAGATAGGCGTGCCTCCTGAATCTGAAGTTCTGACTCTGTCTCTACCTTAGGCTCGAAAGCCTTTGACCCTGAATCCTCAGAACTCTCCTGCTATTCGGAACTTTCTGATTTTGAATCCTCGTAGTAAGCCCACATCACTCGATTTTCCTTGCCCTTAGGCCTCAAAGGACAATCGTGATTGGCGTCATAGGGACCTTTGCAGTAGAAGCAAAGCTTCTTCCTGCGTAGATCGTTAAGAGCCTCTCGATCCAAAGGTGGTGCTGCTGATTTACCCTTTGAATCATTCTTAAAATCTGATTTCTCTTTGTTAAAATCAGACTTCTCTTTGTTTCTGTTGAAGCCCTTATTATCCCTGAAAGAAGAATTATTTCTGGAGTTGAATCTACTAGATGGTGCTGCCAACT